>JADRCD010038571.1:0-24292 GCA_019843815.1 Montemys delectorum | reverse complement strand
TGTATGTATGTATGTATGTATGTATTTATTTATAAAGTCTCTTAAAGGCTTTAAGGTACCTCCATTTCCTTAGATGAACATAGGCATTTGATCATATTAAGAACAAGAATTTTGGGTCTTCTTATTGTTTGAAATATTGCTTATAGTTTTGTGCTAGCCAGTGCTGTATGTGACTTGTGAACACAGGGAGAGTGTGTCCTCATTACGGGTGGTTGTGAGCCACCATGTGGTTGCTGGGATTTGAACTCAGCACCTTCGGAAGAGCAGTCGGTGCTCTTAACCACTGAGCCATCTCTCTAACCCCCTTCTTTTTTTTTTCAATGAAGTTTTATTGCAAAACAGCTATACCTATTTATTTGCATTGTGTTTCTGGTTGTTTTCTTACTGTACTGGTGTAGTTAAGCTGTTGTTAGAGAGGACTGATTACTATAATCTGTCTGTCTATATCATCCGTCCATCCATCTCTCTCTCTTTCTCTCCCTCTCCCCCCCCCTCTCTATCTCTATCTATCTATCATTTGTACTGGAGATTGATTGACTCCATGTGCCAAACTGGCACATACTTTTCAACCATACTGTATCTTCTGTCTCCAATCTTCCTCTTCCTCTTCTTTTAATAATTACTTGGTTTGCTCTGAATTGGTCTTTTAAAAATCACCTAGAACATGTAAAATCCCTCCACCTTGTTTCCAGCTGCTCCTGCCCTCTGTATCTGGTCCTGACCATTTCTGCCTTCGCAGCTGAAGACTTCCCTTCCTGGTGTAGTAGAAGTGATATTTGAATTAGGGAGATGCCATTGGGTGGTTTTTTTCTTTTTTTGTTTTTTGTTTTTCTTAAAGCAATAACTTGAATGTTATTATCAGGATTATGTATGTTTTCTCTAAGTTTGTCTGTGGAATGCAGGGTGTACTCAGCTGGGCTCACAGCTCAAGCAGCTGTGTGGGGCAGGCGCTTGCATTACACTCCGAGAAGCTCTCTGTTTTCATCCACACAAGAGGAAGTACATTTACTTACCGGCTGATGTAAAGATTAGGTGAGGTAAAGCGTGCCTGGTACATGTTGAGAATATGGTGACTATTGGTTCTTTCTCCCTCCCTCTTCTCAGTTTGGCCAGAGGAGCCATTAACAGCAACTTAGGGGCTCTCACCTGGTTGTCTGTTGGCATTTGGTAGTGCTTTCCAGAGATTGAAGGTGAAGCCCAGGAGATAGTGCACCTGTGTTACATAAAATCCTATGCCAGTGAGGGGAGGAGCGTGAGGGTAACAAGTGCAAGGCTCTGGAGTTAGTGCTCACCAGTGAGAGTGGAGATGAAAATTTAGGGGCTGGCAGGGAAGGAGGGCAGACCAAAAATGTTAGAGCTGGTAGGACTGTCTGTGTAGCATATGGAAGACTTATAGTTTAGAGCTAACCTATAGGGAAGAGAGAAGAGAGAAGGAAAGAAAGGAAGTAGGAAGATAGAGAGAAGGAGAGAGGGGAGTGAGGAAAAGGGAACCTAACAGGAAGAGTAAAAAGGAAGGAAGGGAGAGAGGGGAGGGAAATGAAGTGAAAGTAGGCTTAGAAATATATATGAATGGATGGATAGATGGATGCATGGATGGATGGACATGAATCATACAAGTACATTCAGAGAGAGAGTACAGCACCAGCCTTACTATCATCAGAACTTAGAATAAAGAAATAAGAAAAGGGAGCAGGCACTACTGAGAGTGGTCACAAATATCTCTGGATCCAAGAGGCTTCACTCAGTGCACTCTACTTCTTAGGTACCCTTAGCTTGGCACTGGTTCTGCAGGTAGAGTCACTGGCCAAGGCTCTGCTCTTTGGGTCCTTTTAGGGCTCTGGGTTTAAGACATCCTGTAATACTACTCCCCTTAGATGATAGAAAGTCCCACTGGGTGTCTGGACCCTCAGTCATGGATGAGAGGGGGACTTAGGCATGGTGAAGAGCCATCAGAGTCAGAAGGTAGAACATCCTACCTTGTTATATTTAGTCAGGACTTGGTGGCAAGGACCCTCATAGCTGCAAGGGGATAGGACATCCAGCCCAGCTCTCTGCTTAGAAAGGAGAACTGAATTTGACAAGCGCCTAGCCACTCATGGTTATAGACTGACAATGTTTTCCCAGGTCATGGTGGGGCAATAACTACTTACTGGAAATGCACAGTGTGGAGATGCTGATCTGCTGTGAACCTGCCTGCTACAGTTGCTCACAGAAATAGCATTCTTGGAGACAGTCAGGCTGCTTGGAACAGTGGACCTAGATGCTTGTTGAAATGTGCTTACGAACCAGCCCACCATCTAAATCTGCTCCCCACATGTTGTGCACTGTTGAGGCATTGTGATCCTTCTAAAAGTGTGGATCTATCTTGGGCGAGGATTCCAAACGTAAGGACTCAGGCACTGCTGCATGTAATGACACTCTCGTTCCCAAAGTGATCTATGTGGGCTCAGGCTTGTTTTGCTATTTTATAAAAATCCAAAGTCATAGGCAGTGTTAGGTAGAATTCTTTATCCTGAGTGGCAGACAGCATTTGTTGAAATATTTCTCTAATTTGAATTGCACATTCTATGATGAACCACTTTGGGAGAAGTCTCCGTTTTATCCTCCCTTTAATAGATGTAGGCCTACCTTTTAAAAAAGTTATTCATTTTAAATTATTATATGAATATTTCAGGATTATAATCATCATAAAGTGAAAGAAAATTTGTCAGACCAAAATAGAAATTTAATTTAAGATAGAAATTGATTATAAGGTTTAGTTAAGACTAGAAATGTGCATAAAAGGGTATTTTTAAAATCCTCCAGCTATACAATTTTGTTATCATTTTAGAAAAATCACAGATGTGTTTATTGATGTTCTTGGTGATCATGTTTGAGTCAGTTTAATTAAAGGCCATACTTTTGTAAGATTCAAAAAGCATAGTAAATCTTGCTGTCATCCATGGAGAAGTGAACATAAAAATCCGTACTCAGAGCACTCAGATCACTGTCACCAAGAAAACAGCAAATTCGGGGAAAGACAAATCCCGATACACTAGCCCAGCCATACCCCGAAGGATCCCAGGCCTATCAGAGATCCTTATACATCCAGGTCCGTTGCTCCTCTATACACAGCAGTCTAGACACGGAACCTGCCTAGATACATCCCAGTGGACAAACAAAGACAATGTGGTATACAGGCACAATGGAGTTCTAGTTTTCTGTTAAAAAAAAATAAGAAATCATGCCATTTGCAGGAAAAGGATCTGAGCTGGGCGTTATCCTGTTAAGTGAAAAAAGCCAGACTCAGGACCGCAAGTTTTCTCATTTGCAGAATTTAAGTTTAAGCAAACAGAGGGGAGGGGAGAACAAAGAGGGGCTGTTTAAGTGACCAGTGGGATGAGCAGGGTCATGTACTTAGTGAATGTGAGCAAAGTACATGTATGTGTGAAAGCGTCATCTAAACCCCATTATTTCCACATATTACATGATACCCTGGTTCAAAGATGTCTAAGATTGTATCAGGCGGAGGCACTCCTGACTGGCACTTGTAACTGTGTTGAAGTTCCAGCCACCATGGTGAAAAGCTGATCCATAGGCGCGTGTGTGATTATAATGTCCCCTTCTCGTTCCTTTGTATCCATAGCACTTCCTTCCACCTGTCATCATGTCCTGGGTGACATGTGAAGCAGAAAACAAGTTGACCAGGTTTGTTTTCTAGTCAGCTCTTGCTTACTTTTCTCTAGTGGCCCTTTGTTTCCATGGGGCTCAAATTTACTATTCATGAGACCCATTTTAATCAATGACCGTATCAGACAAATGGAAGCTAAGCGCTGGTTAGTATGGTGGAAATAAACATGGGCTCTCATTAATGGTGCTGTCTGAATAATGAGGTGAGCGTTGTGTCCTGAGCCACACTGAGAGCAAGCAGGCTCCTCACTGGAACGACAGGCTGACAGCTACGTCTAGGAGTACAGTCATTAGTGGGCCCCGCCATCAATGTCACAGTACTGTGTCAAATTAGTTAGTGTCCCCTTAGCGGAGAAGCTGGACCTACAAATTATCCTCCCACATCTCCGGAAGCCGTGTTTGTGAAACCCACGATCAAGTGTGAGCAAATTATTAACACGGCTCATAAATTAACTAGTTTACAGGCTTATAACATTTTACAAGTCGATAATAAAGGGCCCCAAAGTTCCCCAATGGCTCTGCCCTAGTGTGAGGACTGAGATCGGCCGACTTTCCCTTGAGGCATGTGAACCTGGTTGTTGGAAGAGGCACAGCTCCTAGGGTCTCAATGTCAATGTTGGGTGGTATTCACCAGGAATGCCTGCAAGTGTACTACCATTGAGGACAACGTAATGAACGTCATTATCTCATTATACTGATGAGTGGATGACAATGGTCCTTTCTCTCGGTGGCAGTCTTTCCTTTGGAGATTACATCTGAATGGTCACTACTCACCCCAATGGACATTTTTAAAAAATATTTTTGATGCATTCTTATGCTTAGTTTGAGAAGAATAATGACAACATAGCTTACCTTACAAGAACTAGGATTTGTGTGTGGCGTGTGTGTGTGTGTGTGTGTGTGTGTGTGTGTGTGTGTGGTGTGTGTGTGTGTGTGTGTGTGTGTGTGTGTGTGTGTTGGCAGCGTTGGGGTGTGGGTAGATGTACAGACACACGTTCATGTGACCATCATTGTACACATGTGTGAGGAGGTCAACGTCTTCATGTGCTTTCCCAGTTATTTTCTAAGATGGATCTCTCACTGAACCTGGAGTTCACTGATTGGGCTATGCTGGCTGGCTGGCTGGCTGCACAGATCCCTCCCACCTCTCTAGCACTAGAATTGCAAGTATATCTGACTGAACTTATTTTTTTCCTTAATGCTTTCCTGGCAAGTACTGGGCTGCCTGGTTTAAAAGGGATGTTCATGCTTGTCTGGCTTGAACAGTGTATGAGTTGCCTGCCTCTGTTGCTTAGTTAGATAGCCTGGTAGTCTTCCGAGGTTATCTGAATCTAAAAGAGAGACAGACCCAGGATGTCACTTCTGAGCCCTCCTCTGTGTTTTTTTCTTGACAGACAACCCGCATGGTTTCCTGAGACTTGTTTTCAGACTTTCAAATCATAAAGCTCCGCACATCTTTTCAGTTCTAACTCCTCAGTTTGATTAATCTAGAAAATGGGTACAGTCATCAAATGTTGCTTGAACATACTGAACATACTGTGGGAAGAGAAGAACACATGTGTACCCTTGAAGTGCTCACACCAGACCCCTGATTCTGCTTGGTTTTGGTCTCCTCGAGCATTCGTTCCTTCTGTAGGCTCCACAGCAGTGGAGCCAGCACGATCACCTCAAGGTTTCATGGGAGCCTTTGACAGGCGGCTGTTCTGACATATTCAGCAAGCGCTCAAAGGGGAATTGAACCCACTTGATAAATAGTATACTCAAACTTAGCTAGACCACAGAAGCCCCTCACTGCCCCCCATGACAAGTCTGTGACTTGGCCTCTACGGGCATGTGGAATGCAGGTGGTAAAATGACAGATGCGACAGTGTGTCTGGCGCACAAGCAGCAGCTCACCTGCTTTTTCAGGACACCTGTGTAAGGAGGGTGTGCATTTCCTCCTGGCCTCTTCTGCAGAGTATCTGAGGCCAGATTAATGGACTCAAACCTGAAGCAAAATCTTCACTTTGCATGAATGTGTCTTCTTGCTTATACTTCCCAGGACCTGTGAGCATTATAATTCAGATAGCATCCTAAGAATGTGGCTGGAGAGATAGCTCTGTCTGCACAGTGCTTGTCGTATGAGATGAGGCCATGCATTCACATCCCTAACACATACATGAAACAGTGCCATGTGTCCTTCAACCCAGAGCTGATGAGATAGAGACAGTTGGATGCCTGGGGCTTTCAATCCAATTAGTCTAGCCAAATGGGTAAGCGGCCCGTTCTGTGAAGAGACTCCCATCCCCAAAATAGTGTGCAGACCTGATTGAGGAAGTTCTCTCACTTAGACCTCTAACCTCCATTCATGTGCACACATGTATATATGTATGTGTATGAATACACACACACACACACACACCAAAAGAACTAATTAACACATAAGGAAACCAGACTACCTCAGAGAATATCTCTGCTCTTGTAGAGCCACAGTTGTGCTTGGTTTATAACATTTTCATCTTTCTGATTCTAGCAGAGAAAGGGGGAAATCAGGGCTAGGTTCCCATATGAAGAGAGCAGCTCTATGAAGCAGCTAAAGTCCCTTACTTACCCTAACCTTTCTCTCCTTCTTTGCCTCCAGGCTCCTTCTGTGTGCTGCAGTCTTGTGGCGTTCTGCAGGCCCCCTGCCAGTGACCCCAGGCTTTTTATGGCTGTGAGACTCATTAAAAGCTCAGGGTAAGTGACCAGTGTCTGTGTCACCAAGGAGTAGAAACAAAGTTATGGCCCACTTGCTCTAAGATCATGCAAGAGTCCCAAAGTTGGCAGGCACATGTATGCTGCCACTTTCTGTGACACTTGTAGGATACTTGTATATATAGACCCCTTCAGGGTTGGAGATGACAGCTGAGTGGTTAAAGTACTTGCCTTGCCAGCATGATGGCCTGAGATCATTCCTATGCATAAAGAACAATAAAATCCAGGCATTTGCTTATCATCGAAGCTCTGAGGAGTCAGACAGGTGAATCCTGAGGCTTTCTGGCCAGCCAGCCTGACCTACATAGTGAGTTCTAGGTCTCAGTTAAAGACCCTGCCTCACAAAACAAGGTAAATGGCCCCTGAGAAATGACATGCTTGGCCTCCACACATATCCACACACATGCATGTATGCCTGTACAACACGAACATGTATGGTGTGTACACACATTCCAACTCCAAACAGAATGAACAAAAAAGAATCCATCCCATTTGTGCCTAGTTGTGGGCCGTACTTGCAGAAAGATGTCCAGATGCAGAGGTGGCTCACATCTTTTCAAAGGGGTCAGAGAGTGACTCTTGTCACCTCCTGGGCCACAGTGTCTTATGCAGTTAAGCACCTCTGCTATTGGTTCTCAGAATTAGCCATAGGGACTTGAAGAAGGTAATGGATGGCATCACTCTATCCCCATGAACACTGTGTACCCAAATAGTCATTGAGCTATTTTGACTTGGGGTTTGCTCCCCCATCCTCTCATGCATCAAGGTTGGGGTACCGTCCCTGACCTTGACAGCTCATGGGGTACTAGTCACTCCGATCTCGAGCAAACTGGATGTGGAAGAAATGAGAATTTGAAATACCTGCCCTTCCAACCTGGCAGGGGAGCTGCTCAGGGGAGGCCTGGTCGGCAGCATGTGAAAGGCTCCTTCCATGTGAGGAAAGGAGCTGTCCCGTCTCTGTCTCCCCAGTCACCTTCATTGTCATTAGCCAACTAACTCGGGGTGGTGGAATGTTCTTTTATTTTGTGAGTCATAAGGTCTCTGAGCTCCAACTGGGTTACACTTGATGGACATGCTGTTGAAATATCTCTTTAGTATCAAATATGGATGAAGGGATACACGGGTAGATTATGGCAGGCTAAAGATCAAATGCCAATGAAGAGCGATTAAATTTCCTTTAATCATCAGAATCTGAAAGGCTTTAAATCTTCCACCTTTAATATAGGCCTTAATAAATAATAATGCTTTGAATGTCTGCAGTATGTTTGAATTTCACAAGTCATGCATGTCAAAACATATAGACAGGCTCAGCAAATATGTTTCTCCCGACCAGTAGTGCTAATTAAGAAGCGAGGTCAGGGTTAAGCAAACAGCTTTGAGAATAGAAAGTGGGAAATAATAAACCAAGTTTGTGGATTTTTCTAGGAGTTTTGCCCTCATAGAAGATGACAGTGCAATCTGAATGGGTGTTTCTGTTTCGCTGTATTGTTTGCAAATGATTGTGTCCTAACAGCCGCTCCTGTAGACTGGTGTATCCGGGAGAGGTTTGTGTCTTCTACCTTTCTACTCTGCCTGCTCAGGACTCTCAGTGCTTTCTTGGGTGGCTGCTGGATTGTTCCTAAATCCTGCAGGGGAGAGACAGGGAATCGGGAAATGAGAATGGCCCTTCCAGCAGGGGCCATCTTTGCACAGCCTCCCTGAAGCCTCACCTGTGACTTCCGTTCCCCCGTTCTCTGGATTCCTGAGGAATGCAGCCTTAGCCGTAGGAAGTGTGGTGTTCCAGAGGAATTGTGCGGCGGAGATGCTCAGTTGCCGAGCTGCACGTGTGGTTAACTCCCACCAAGTTCTGCGGTGGACTTCTGTTGCCCTGGGTCTTGTTTCAGTCGGCCTGATTCTTAGCAGAGACACACGCCTCTGCAAACTCACGAGCCTGTCCATATTTCTTACGGTGCCATGCCAAATCCTAGAATTGTGAGGAATCGTTTTTCATGTAGAGAAGTGTAAGCCAAAATTCAAAGTCCTGAGTATACAGAGGAGTGTCCCTTTACTATGTGTTTGCAGTTTTGGTCCAGGTTAGGTATCAACATGGTATCCCAGTGTCATGGCCAATTCGTACCTAGTGGTGCTGTCCCAGTATCTGTGAGTGACAGGGCCACAGGCGCTGCTTTTTCCTGTGTTATGTAGACTTGATGTGACAGCTCATCTCCCTTCATTCCTTCTCATTGGCTGTGGTGCTGGTCAGGTGATTGCTTCTTACTTTCAGGTGACAAGTGACTTACCCCATCCACATTTTCTGCTTCAGACTGGCTTGCTGTTCTTTCTGTGGCACAGTGAACAGGATGAAGCTAGCCTGGGAACCATGGAACACTCTCCTTGTCTCCCAGCCTGTGTGAGAATTTGGGAGCTACAGCGTACCTGATGTGGTAACAGGCTTGCTGCCAAACCTGCTGTGGACACAGGACATCAATGTCACCACACTGAATATGCTGACATTAGATTGGCTTAAACTCAGGTCTTATTTTTCTAAGTTGTTAGCTGAGTTTCTCTTAGTAGACCAGACAGAGATCAAGAACAGCCTAAGATCCTAACTGTCTCATCTGGAAAGTGGGTATAAGTCTGGTAGTAAGTGGAGAATCAGCAAGATGATTCAGGAAGAGATCAGTACAGATTTTGATCCTTAGTGCTGAGCACTTCCCATGAGAATGTTGGAACCTACCATCCTATGACTGGGTTGTGCGAAGTTGTCTGCCTATCAGAGCATGCACTTTCCACAGTCCGGTACTTGTTGCTTGGTTTCCTTTAAATAGACCTTCGTCTTTGGGAGGTGGCCCTGATGGCTGTATTCAAGGACCTCTGCAGTCATAAACCCCTGTGTATAACTCCACAGGCAGAATAGAAAGCTTCATGTCATATGTGGTTGACACATCTTAAAGATGAGCTGTTCTTTCCTTCCAAGCTGAGGTCCCAGCGTTGCCTATGGCTCACTGTTCTTGTCTTCTGTGCCTCAGTTTCCATATGTGAGGTGAGGGTAGAGGTATTCGTGGTTGTTGCTACTGTACTGAGGTGGTTGATGCCCAGTGCTCTGTGCCCACAGCCTGGAACACAGCTGTCAATTAGAAAGGCCAGCATGGGCTTCTGGGAGATGCTGTGAGAGATGTTATCTTTAGCTTTCTTATTTTTTTCAGTGTAGAGTTTTGTTTATTCTTTAATCCCCTCTTTCTCCCTCTCCCTCTCCCTCTCTCCCCCTTTCTTGGTTTTGTGTGTGTGTGTGTGTGTGTGTGTGTGTGTGTGTGTGTGTGTACCGTGTAGCTCAGGCTGGCTTTATACTAGATATCCTCCAGCCCCAGTCTCCACAGTGCCAGAATTACAAACATACACCCCCAAACCCTCTCACTACTCTTCATTTTGAGGGTAACAGAGATGGTCAAGAGACTTGATTCCTAGTGGTCTTTGCATGTTCATGCGTTAAATGAACTGTAAAATAGAAAGCAAGAAAGAATGGTCTGAAGAAATTCTTGTAGGGTAAGAACACTTGGTTCAACCACGAGGACAGGTCTGAGTTCAGGTCCCAGAAGGCATGTAACATGCTAGGCGTGGCCTCATTTGTCTGCTTCCCTAGTGCTGGGAGCTTGCTAGTCAGTGAGTTCTGCCCCTAACATAACAAGATCCAAGTTTATCGAGGAAGTCTGTCTTAAGGGGTAAGGCAGAGAATTAAAGAGGAGGTTACTCCTTGCCCATCTTTTGCCTCCATGTGTGTGCATGGAGAGTTGCATCTCTGTTGCCTAATTCACACACACAAATGCACCACAAACATACAGACAACACACCGTGGAAGTGGGGGGAATCTGTTTTCTCTTGGATATCTGTGTCTTGTCTTAGCCCATACAAGGTCCTCATGTCCAACACAACAGCATATCATTGGAGCCCAAGTCATTTCTCCAGAACCTTGGAAAAGGGGGTGTGCAAAGCACTGAATCTCACCTTTGGCCATCTCCCTGGGAATCCATTTTCCCAGTGTTAGTCAGAGCTGGTTTGATCTGCTTGGCAGAA
The DNA here is from genome assembly GCA_019843815.1 of Montemys delectorum. Lineage (NCBI taxonomy): Eukaryota > Metazoa > Chordata > Mammalia > Rodentia > Muridae > Montemys > Montemys delectorum. The sequence goes on along the minus strand of JADRCD010038571.1, from coordinate 13,840 downwards.
GAAGGCATCTCGCAGTTGTAGAAACCCTTCTATGCTGTTAAATACACAATTGACCTGTCAGCCCAAGTCTTCAGGTTCTTATTTTTTGATGGAAAACTTACATTTGCATAGCTAGAAAGAGTTAGCTATAAATATCCATCCCTGTTAGCACTTTTTACCTGCTTTCAAAGGGTGATAAGTTGCTGTATTACTCCCTTATGCCTGTGATTGCCATGTGTTCTTCAATGTGGGTTTGTTACATAAAAACCAAGGGGTAGAGCACCCTTCCCCACATCACGTAATGTCCACTGGTGAGTCTATATTATCTCACACTCATTGACAAGAGCCTTGGATTAGGTAGGGTATATAAGAAAGCAAGGTTGTGTTTGTTAATTTCTAGTTAATACCATCTCAACATATAAAGTAAAAGAACACCGTTAACCCTCTCGGGGCTGGGAAATGGCTCAGCTGGTAGGGTGCTTTCTGAACAAGCATGAAGAGATGAAGTGGGATTTCCAGCACCCATGTTTATAAAAGCCAGGCACAATGTAATCCCAGCAGCAGCAGCGGGGAGACAGAGACAAGGGACTGTATTCTGACCAGTCTACCCAAATCAGAGGGTTCCACGTTCACTGAGAGACCCTGCCTCCAAAAATAAGGGAGCGAGAAATTGAGGAAGTTCATTTCAGGCCTTTGCATATGTGTTTACCCACAGTGTGCCCACAGATACATGAATGTGTTGGCCCCTCCATCTCTTCCTGTTTCTTTTTCATATCCCCTAACCTCACACCTGTGTGTGTCACATAAAACAAAAACAAAACAAATGGAAATACAGTGTGGTGGAAGGCTTGCCATCCTTTTGAGGAAAGAAAAAGAGAAAATTCAGTGAGTGTCACTCAGGCAAGGTAAGTACACCAAGTAGGGAAAACTTTCATTTGGCTGCTAACAGGCTTTAGGGCTAACACCCTGCTTTTGAGCTCTCTAAAAATACCTAACACCCCTGCTTTCAGATAACATTTGAGAACATAAAATAATAATTCATGGAAGGGGAATTGGATTATACACTGGGAATTGGGGTGAGTTTTGTTTGCACAGGAAGTGGGCCAGCCTGGACTCACCTCCTCTGCCCTCTCCAAGGCCCCAGGAGTGTCAGTCAGCAAGAGGGACTGGGGGCACTGACAAGTGTTTGCTAGTTTGGCTGCCTTTTGTGAGGACAGCCTGGTACTATACTGTGGGCCCTGCATGCTAGGAATCTCTAGCTGAGAGTTGCTGGGGCCAGAGTTCTCCACACCAACTTGTAGAGCACACCCTCTGTCTGGTTCATCTGGTGCAGAGAGCTGAGACCTATCTCATCCTTGTCCTTTGTCTCCAGTAGTTGATTATGTGACAACATCTCTTCTCCAACACAGGCTGACTTCCTGAATGTGGCCGTTGCTTGGGAACTCTCCTCACAGAAATCATGCTGGATGCCTTGCCTTGGGGTTTATATAGGTAGATAGGACTGAAGGGTCTGGTCCTATGTACCATCAACATATCTCCTGACAACATAGTTCATGTTTCTCCTTTATAGTGCATTGAAAGATAGATGTTGAATTCCTTCTCCTTCTCCCCGTCCCCCCTGTCCTAGTCGATCTCTTTACCCCTCCCCCATCTCTGTTACTGTTACTATTGCTACCTCTTTCTCCATCTACCGCTCTGTTTATTCGGATGGAGCCCTTGAGTTTTTCTAAACTCTAAAAAAAACCTAATTGTCAGGAACTTTGCCCCAACAGTTAAAAGAAAATTCTACCTTTCAAAGCCTGCCCCATTGTCACTCTCTTTCTGAGAATTAGCTGTGTGCCAGACACGACTCTAAGAATTTGACATTTATTCACTTGAAGCAGACCCGGGGCTTCTAAAAGTCCACTTTAGAGATGAGGAGACCAAGGCACATTGAAGTGTGGTTTCCTGCCTAGAATTCTCTTCCCACGAGGGCAGTTGCAGGGATTTGAACCCGTGTTCCTGTGGTCACTGGTTTGTAACCTCTGCTCACCTGGTTTTGCCTACATCCCCCTTTTCTCCTAGCATGGATTTGCAGGTGTTCAGCTTTAGCATGTGTGCAGCTCTGATCTGCATGACCACACCTTGAGCCTGTGACCCAGAGAGCTTCATCTGTCCATGCCTTTCAAATTTTTGTTTATCGCTAATGAAGGACCTATGGGGACTGAAAATATGTCTTGGTTTAAGTAGGAACAAGCACATCCTTTTGTCTCTTGTGGATATGCGTGTTTCAACATTGCGCCCCCCCCCCCCATCTTTTGAGTTGTTTTGCTGTGGTACAGTATTCTAATTAACCTCACCTCATTTTATGTCCAGTTAGCCTCTGACCAGCCAAGGATTGATTTGTTCCGCTCAATCACCTGTGTGAAAAAGTAGGGTTAGCCAAAGTGCCCTGCCCAGAGCACTGGTCCTCTACCTGGGGCCTTTTTTGTAGCAGGCTGGGGCAGCAGATCCTCCTTATACATGAAAGCACTCACTAGGGAAGATTTTTATTGACCACCATAAAGATGTAGCCACTTAGAGTTAATCTCAGCTACCTTTAGAAAGCCTATAGTTACATGGTCCGTAGAACTGTAGATTCACTAGCTGTGTGTCCAGGATAGTATTAGTAATATAGGAGTCTGGAAGATGCATAAAGCCAGTAGCCAGGAACCACCGATGAGCTGTTCTCACTGAAAAGGTTTTAATTGTCTATATTTCCATATTGTCTCAGAGCAACATGTATGTGTGTGATATACGCGCATATGAATGTACATATGTATGTGTACATTGATGTACATGTGACTGAGGAGTGGCTGTCTTGTAGTTGTCTGTCCCATTCACTTGATACAGGGTCTGCAGCTGAATCCCCACCTAGTGGCTGATGTAGCTTGCCTGGCTAGCAGGACATTATCTTTGCCTTCCAAGCATTGGCTTGGCCAGGGGTTGGAGATGGGATGGCACCTTGGCTACCTGGCATTTACATGGATTCTGGCTTGGACAACAAACACTTCCGCTCCTAACAACATCCCAGTGCATGGACTACTTCTAACACATTTCAGCCTTCAAATCCTATGCCTTTCAGTTGTCAAGCCACTTTGGCTGTGACTGGCCAGCTTAGGCACAGGCCAAATGGGCTTGTAATTTTAAAAAGTCAGACTGTAGCGTGAGCTTCAAGAGCATCTGGGTCAAGGGGCTCAGGGGGTCCCAGGTCTCTATCCCAGTCTTGTGGCTGTGATCAGTTCCGTGTTACATTTATTCCCAGGGTGCCCCCTGGTTACGTCATGTCGCCCTTCCATTTGTATGATTACTCGTGCCATGGCATGTCTGTGGAGGTCAGAGGACAACAGAGTTGCTTTTACCTCTCCAGAGATTGAGCTTGAGTTAAGCTATTCTGCCAGTACAAGAAGTCTATTCTAAGGCCTCATCAGTGCTAGGCAATTTGGCTTTTACTGTTGTTGTGATTTGGAGAGGGGAGTTGCAAATACAGGTGGAGGTCAAAGGCCAACCTTGAATGGTATAGCTTATGCACCTTCCACTCTTTGAGACATGACTTCTCATTGGAACCTCACCAGGCAGGCTAGCTGAAGGCATAGCTCCTAATACCTGCCTGTCTCTCTGCCTTTACATTCCTTGAGATTTCAAGTAGGTATCAACACACTTTTCCCATGGATGCTAGGAATCAAACTCAGGTCTTCATGCTTGCAAGGCAGGCACTTTACTGATGGAGGGCCCCCCTCATCTGTGTCCTCAACTCCCCATGATGGGTCTTTTGTATATCTGAAATGCTGGGCTGCCCCTCAGCAAAGCAGCAGGTAGTGTTTGACCTGTGTAAAACAGTGGAGGATAGGAGCCGGGGTGCTGTTTTAGAAGGCAGGGCATAATCCCAGGAGGTAGACTGTATCTGTGTATGTCAGGTAGCTTAGCTAACCTGTGATGACCTGTCTGTCATCTCTGAGATGTTTCTTGTGACCTTGTCTGCATAGTCTTTGGACATCTCAAATGATTTTCTTTTGTTGAAAGCGGGCCATGTCTCAGAAATATAATCAGTTCTCTTCTACTTCAGAGATTGGAATCCTCTCACTGCTGCCTACCTCCTCTGGACTTCTACCCAGATAGTAGATATCCATCTAATATCTGCCATAGGTGTCTCAGTGCAGGCCATTTGATTTCCAAGTTCCGCTGCTAAGTCAGAAGAAAGGGTTTTGGTGGGCTGTATCTGTGAAGAGGAGGTTGTTTGGAAGCTTCATGGAAGGAAGAGATGTGATAGGGTCCAGGAAGAAAGCTCAAGCCATCCATCCCAGAGAAATAACCATGTTGGTAGAGTCTCTAGGATTAAGCCTGTAGCACACTCCAGCTTGCAGTTAATTTCCCAGAAAAGCTGATTTAACATGCTTGTTAATATGCGTGTCTTTTTATAAACAATCAACTTATGTTTATTTTAGTGTGTGTGTGTGTGTGTATGTGTTTGCCTGCATTTGCCTGCATGTGTATGTGTGCATCGTATGCATATCTGTTTCCTGAGAAGGCCGGAAGACGGTGTGAGATTCCCTGAGACTAGAGTTATAGGTGGCTCTGAGCTACTTGTTGTGGGTGCTGGGACCTGAACTGACATCCTTTGCAGGATCATCAAGCTCTTTAACTCCTGAGCCATTTCTCTAGTCCCAAGAGTACACACATCTCTTAAGTCTTACTAACCATATACATGATGCAAATGAGAAGCTGATTTTGAAGAACTGTACGGACATCAGTAGCATGGATTCTGCTTCATCCGTTTACCAAGCACAATAGTGAGGAGTAAGTCGGCATGGGTACATTTTGGTGAATTAAACTGTAACATTCTTAGTATTACTTCTCTAAGAATTTCAAATAATGAGTGATGTTTATGCAACAAGCATCCTTGGATGAAAACAAAATCTTCTGGTCTGAGTTTCCTCATTTGGTACCTGATGAGAACCTTCCCAGATGTTCAGGCTGCTACAAGCCAGAACATTTGGTGGTGGTGGTGGTGGTGCTGCTGCTGCTGCTGCTACTGGTGGTGGTGATTGTCTGTCTATTTTGATGTTTTGAGACAGGTTCTCACTATGTTACTCACACTGGGCTACAACTCTGAACCCTTTTGCCTCAGATTCTAGAGTGCTAGGATTACAGATATGCACCACCACACTACACCCAGAGTAGAATATCAACACACCTTTAGCCACAGAGAAAGCCTGTGTGTTTACTACTCATTTCTATTATAGGGCATCAGTGATTTTAAACCGGTTGTCACAGGTTTAAAAAGTAATTCAGTTATATGTCTGTTTAACTATTGATTTAAAACATCTTTTCTGTATGCCCTGGATAGATTTTATTTTTTGTTTGCACATGTTCCTTATATTATAAAAATTAAACCTATTAAAGATGGTGGGATTTAGCAAAGACCTCTTAACTCTACATGCTTTTTCTCTCTTTCCTGAATTAATAATTTTATGTCCCCCATTTCTTTTCCTTGGCCCAAGATCCATCCCTCTATTTGGATCTGTGCAAATGACTTGATTAATTAGGCAGTCTGTTAATTCTGATTACTGAGTTATAACAGATCAGTGTCCAAGCATCACTGTGTAATTCAGATTTAAATGCTCTTCATATTATCAAAACAAAATTTAAATGAACAGATAATCACATTGAAATGTGTTCTATTAAAACAATGCATCTCCCAAGGGAAACGAAATTTAAAATATAAAAAAATGACTTCTTCCTCCCACGTTATCATTATTTTTTTATTGTGACACCTGTCAGATTGTCTTTCAGGAGGAACATCCTTAAAAGGATGAGATTTTCTTCTCAGGTCTGAAAATTATAGCCAAACGAGGCCAAGTGTGATCCAAGCGTGATGGATGCATTGTGCTTTCGCTTCGGAGTAATTTAGTGCCGTTGCATGTGCTTATATGCTCGCTCTGACCAAGCTGGCCTCTGATATTGGAGTCATTTGTGGACGTGAACTTTGGCGGTGTGTGGGGAAGGAGGGAGTTTCAATAAGCCCGCTCTCTTTCACAGCAGAAGGCATTGATGGTTATTAAAGACCACTGGGCCACATTGTCCCTTCTCCTCCTTTGCTAATGGCTTATTGCTAGGAACAGTCGGGCATCACTCAGATGCTCCCGTCCTCCCTTTCTTTCCCCTTCTGCCTCCTTTGGGTCCTTTCTTGGTACATAACAGGGCCTTAGAAAATGAGCAGGTAAGGCTGTCAGGAAGGTTCCTCCATGGGTAAAAGCATTTGCTACGCAAGCAAGCATGAGGACCAGAGTTCAAATCTCTAGTAAAGCCATGTGAAAACGTTGAGCATGGACGCATGCACCTTTGACCCCGAAACTGAGGTGAGGGGGTTGACAGAATACTTGGAGCAAGCTGGACTAACCAGCTTTAAGCAAAAGAAAGATGAGTTCATTGAAAGACTGTATCTCAAGAGAATGGGGCAGGGGTGTTGGAGATCATTGATATTAGAGATCAGGACCTCCTGCATGTATGTGCACATGCCCTCCACACACATGCACACACTCACTAAGTTTAAGAAACTGAGCGCATAAGTCAACACAAGAATACATTTCCTTGTCCCTTGAATCCAGCAGTTCGTGTTTTTGCAATTGTCAGCTTCCAGTAACATCTACAGTGAACATCAGCTTGTCTCTGCCCCGCCCCCGTGCATGCCCCGACCCTTGTGCACTCAGGCACACAAGCAACACATGATTTGTTTACCTGCACTTATATCGCTTGGCATCTCAGAGGTGTGCAGACTGGTGGGTGGAAAAGTTTAAATACCAGCAGACTCCCTGTCCCAGCTTCCTCAGCCACATCTGGAGCTGTGCAGCTGGAGTAAGCAAAGATGATGAATTTAATATGTATCCATTCATGAGTTTACTAAGCTCCAGCTTTTTATGAATGACTATATTCAGTTTCTATGGAAAATGGAGAATTGGGTAGTGAAAATGTTCTGTCTGTGTGTAAGAGTTTGAGAGAGAATTTGGGAATAGGGAGAGAGAACAGACTGTGTATGGAGTCAGAGGTCAGCGTGAGGTGTTTCTTCAAAAATCATCTACCTTGGTTTGTTTGTTTGTTGTTTTTATTTTGAGACAGTCTCTCAGTAGCTTGTTTCTTGTCAACTAGTCTTGGTAGGCTGGCCTGTGGGCTCCAGGTCTCTACCTTTCTCTGTCTCACTGGGCTGGGATTACAGGTATGTACACCATGTCCAGCTTTTGTGTGTGTTTAAACGTGGGTCGTGAGGTCCTCCCAAGCCTCATATTTGCACAGCAGCCCCTTCACCAACTGAGCCATCTCCAGCTGAATAGACGTTCTTCTTCGTGTTTACTGAACTTAGGGTGCTGCCGATTGCTCTCAATACCCCATCCATAGCCAGAGGCAGTAAACCTTAGCTCCTGGGTATCCTCCTGTAGTAGCATCCAGCACTGCCTCTCATTAATCTAGAAGACTGTATGGAAGGCAGTTGCAGAAGGGTGTTCACCTCAGATGGGCATTTAGTTTTCTTTAAGGGGAACCTTTGATGTTAGTCGCAGGTGGCTCTCATGTCAGAGGGGTGAAGCAAGGCTCTGGCTCTCATTCGGCAGCCTGAATGACAGCATGATACTTGAGTTTCCTGCTAGCTTTTCTCTCTTCTAAAGAAGGAACCAAATAAGGGATTTTTTTTTTTTTTTTAAGAAGCCAAAACCATTCTTGATTAAATTCAGTCTCTAGTCATTTTCAAAGAGACATTTTGACACAGAGATGTTATCTGGGACATTTATAGGTCAGGTTTTCAATCAGAACTTTACTTTGTGTTATTTTATTTAACTAATTTTTTTCTCACATTCAAGTCCTCCCAGACTCTCTATTAAATATCCATATCCCCGTATGCTTGACTTCGTTGTTTGCTTTGCCTTTCTTCCCTGAGTTAGAATCTCCTTGTTAGTAACCCAGGTTAGCTTTGAACCTTTGATCCTCCTGTGTTAGCCAACAGAGTGCTTGGATTATAGGCATGTCCTCTTCTGAATCCTTATTTTTAATTTTTAGTTGTAGGTGTATATGTATGTATCTGTGCATGCATACATGTGCATTCAGGTATATGTATGTGTGCATGCAGGCGTGTGCTCATGTGTGTACAGGTGTGAATACATGTACATTCATATGTGTGAACATGTTCGTGCAGGTGTATATACCTGTGTATTCATGTGGAGTTCAGATATTTACATAGGTTGTCCTCCTCCATCGATCTTCATTTTATTTTATTTTTTTCATTGCTGAGGATAAAAAGAAATTGTGTGTCTGTGCGTTTGTGTATGTGAGTACACAGGACCGTGGCACACATGTAAAGGTTAGATGACAAACGTGTGCTCCTCTCACTGTCTACGAGATAGGGTCTTTCTTGTTTACCGCTGTGTATGTCTGGCTCACTGGCCTGTGAGCTTCTAGCCATAATTCAGTCCCTGCCTCCGGATGTCTGCAGTGACATGCAGAGATTAGGGTGGTGTGTGCTGGGCAGGTTGCTTTTATGTTGGTCCTAAGGATCTGAACTCAGTCAGTTTTGGGTGTCAAGCACTTTCCCAGTGGGCCATTTCCCTTCTATACCTTATTTTTTTCCCACAGGGTCTTTTACTAAACCCATAGCTTACAGATTCAGCTCTATAGCTGGCTAATGAGCTCCAGGAATCCCCTTACAGATATGTGTTACCACACTAAGATTTTTACAAGGTGATCTCAACTCAGGTCCTCAGACTTTCAGGAAAAATAGTTTACCATCTCCACAGTCCTAATTTAGCATTTTTCATATGTAACATTGGTTTTCCACATCAAAGTCTTAACAATAGGACAAGAGTACCACCTAAAAATAACTGCCTAAAGGATAAGATAAGAAGTCAGCTTGGATTTTAAGCATCCTTAGACACAGAGCCCTCCCTACCTCGGTGGTCCCTAGAAAGTCTCAAAGGCGACATGAAGAGACTCTCTGGATTAAGTGCCTCTTTAATGAGTAGGACAGTGGAGGAAGCATGCAGGCTCCTTGCAAGACTGGATACTGTTACTGTGTGGCTTTATTAATTGGATTTATTCCTTCAAAACGATCCATGGATGAAAAGAACCGCCTCTTCTGTGGTCATGGTGAACAGATGTTTACCGTAATTCTCTGCTCAGTGGAAAAAAAAAAAGGTCTCTTCAACCCAATACAAACAGCCACGTTGGCCTGGCTCGGTCAGAACCTTGGCATTTGGGTCTTACTTTATATATCACAGCTCCAGTTCTACAAGCTTCCAAGTGTGAGGCTTAGCTCACCAGCTTCCCCATCTGCAGGAGAGGCCTGCTCACAGAGGTCTATTATGCGAGGCCTTCATTCTCACACTGTTCTTGGCCTTGGCCCTTCCTCATTGAAACCAATATCCCATCTGCAGAACTCTGTTTTTTCCTGTCTCTTCCTGTGGACCCCCCTGCCTCCCTGGCCACCCCATGCCAGCTTTTGCCTAGGTTTGTGGCTATGCTTCAGGGTGATTTCAGTCACAGAAGTCGACTCCTGGTTTGCTTTCTCGATGTGAGAGTCTGATTTCTTCTGGCACTCTGTGAAATAAAAGACATCTCCTTTCTTCACAGTCTCAGTTTGCAGACCTTTCTTTTTACACGTGGGTTTCTTTGGTTGCCTCACTTCTGCATTTTGCCAGTTCCGGTCTTTTTTTTCTGAGCACTAAGTGATTGTGAACTGGTGGAGTCTCTGCCCACACCTGCCCCCTCATAGTTCTGCACACGGTGCCTCCTCCACACGGCCCTAGCTTTCTCTGTGGAAGACTGCTGCGTGCTTGTGGGCAGGGCGGACAGGAAACACAAGAGCAGAATTTTGCTTTTCTTGGGAAACTCCTCCCTTGGATTGGGGGACTCTGGGTGGCTCTTCTTATTTTCTTTCCAATGCCAAAATAAGCAGGGCTCTTGAGTAAACACCGGCCTAGGAAAAAATAAGTAATTTTAACATTAAGGGGAACATATGATCATGTTGAGAGACACAGAACTGCACAGGAGCTGGGGGTTCAGTAAGGCCTGTGGTATCTCCCTTTCAGTGCAGACCAAGTTTTGATTTATTTAATAAATAAGATGTGTCCCCCTATCACCAAGTCTCTTCTTGTTGTAAATAAGTCTTGAGTTTAGGAAATCAAGGTATACTAGAAATTAACTGATGTATGCAATATATTATGGAGTTTGCAGTTTTTCTCATTTTTCTATGGTTTAAGTTATATCTATATTACTGTGACAGAAATATCTGATAGAAATAACTTAAGGAACAAGAAGTATTTGTTGGCTCACAGTCCAGCATGCAGGGAAGGGATGGCACCCAGAACACCCTGGAACATGGCAATGCCAGCTTGTAGTAGTTGGTCATACAGCACCAGATGGCTGTCAGGATGCTGGGATGCAATTAGGGCTGATAATATCCCTCAGTGGGCCACCCCCAATGACCTACCGCTACAGTACCACAAAATGGGGAGTGAGCTCTTAAACTCATGAGCCCAGTGTAAGGAATGGGGACAGGGCTGAGTGTTTAAAGTCCTGAGCCAGGGTGAGTATATTCCATCTGAGCCACTTGGTTTGAGGTGAGCGTTAGCCAGAAATGGGGGTTGCAGTTGTCCAAATAGGATTCCTGTCTCGTCTGATTAAGGCGGTGGCATCAAGGATGTGATAGCTGCTCTAGATGTTTGCCTGATTACTGCACATAGTATTTGTCCTTTCCTCTGACCAGAAAATACCTGTTGGTGAAACAGAATAGACACTTGAGTATTTCAGATGGTTTGTGGGTCTTGAAAACTCTGTTAATTTGCAAAATATGGGATAAAATATAGGATAAGTAATAGAGAACAAGGTTCTTTAAGGATTACCATTAATCCCATTACATTCAGAGCACAGGAGAGACTGTCTTCTTCCTTGTAAGTAAGATGCCTGGCTCTTTAAAATGTAATTGTTGTGAAAGGAAAAGCTGTGGAGCATTCTGGGTATGGGTGTCTGTCTACGGGGTCAAAGCCAAAGGGGCTTCAATGGGACTTGCAAGAGCAGTTAGCTTTGTTGTGTCTGCATTCAGAGGCGCAGTTCTGTAGTTTCGTTGGTTTCCCACATTCTCCACATTGTTCTGTCTGCCCCTAAACTCATGTCCTCTCAGCTCTGCCCCTCAAAGACTGGCCTCATAGGAGGTGCTAAGATGGCCACAGCTTGTATATCTGCATGTGCAGACAGTATATCATGGAAAACTCCAGCTTCTTAACAGCCTTCTTTACTTTGAGTTTTGACACAAGTAGATTTAGTAACTGGTAGGGTGGGTCTGAACGTATATTTAGTCTGTTCAACTAATAAACAAACAAACAAACAAACGCAGGGCTTAAATACTCTGAGTAGGGGGAAAAAATTAACTGTATCGGCACCTAGCTACATTCCCCCAAAGGTGCCATCTCCAGCTGACAATACTGTTCAGGAGTCAATCTGTGCACAAGAGCATGTGGGGGTGGTTGCAGTGTTCCCTCTTTTCAGTCCTTACAGTATGCTGTGCTGTGATTTATTTTTATTTTATTTTTTTATCCCGTGAAGTTATTCAGACTCTTAGTGGCTACAGATCCCATCCCTGTGTGGGAGCAAAGTAGGCAGGGCCACAGGGATGGATGTCTGGGCCACATTGAGAAATCCTCAGGAATATCATTTAATGATCATCCTGTGCCTATTTATCAAGTCCTTATGCCAGTAAGTAGCATTCTAACAGCATAGTCTCTAATGCTTCGGAGATAAGGCATCTCCCCTCCCTGCCCTTATGGTGCGTGTGAGCATACTGAAGCTTGGAGAAGTTAGCCGTATTAAACTGCCTGGGGCTTGCAGAAACTGAGCAAGGAATATCTGTCATCCTCATTCAGTTAAAGGCGCATCAGGACCAGTCACCAGGCTCCGGTGCTCTGTCCAGGTGTGTAATATGACTGCCTTGGGGGAGGCAGGGTCAGGAAAATGAGACTTTACTTTTTCTCCTTCCTTCTTGTCTAGAATTATTTTAGAACTCAGAATTTTCAAGGTATACTTCATATTCGAATCAAAGCTTGTTTGTTCTTTAAAATTCTTACTTGTTTGGTTCTACTGTGCAATCTTGGTACCTTTTGTACGGGCAGTGCGCATTATCTTCCTAGGGTTGGGGTTTTCAGTTTCTTGAACCACCCTGTGTAGACTCCCATGACTCCCTGTGGTCTCAGGAACTAAGGCTCTCCCTTCTGAGCACCTTTCTCCTCTCTACCTTTCTTCTCTCCCACAACCAGCTTCGCCCGCTCCTATCTTGGTAGAGGTGGTGTTGGTTGTTGTGTGTTTCGGGGGTCATTAATACATGCTTCAGGAGAAGATAGGCGTTCAGGAACACCTATCTTGGAGGAGTTTTCTAAGGATGGCACTTTTGATATCTTTATCCGCATGTTAAATAGGGGAAAGACTGCAAGCCTCATAGCAAGGTAACTATTATAAATTCCAGAAATTACGTTTGTAAGTCTAGGAATTTCTATCCAAAGACCCTGCATTCAAACTGGGAGAGAAATACATTTTAAAGTTGTGCCTTCTGCTAACTTGTGATCCTAACTTCTTAAGAAATCTTCGATAAGAAGTTTACATTCTACCAGAAGTTCACATGGATGCATAACCCTGCATCACTTCAAATTTGTGTCTTTACTGAGTAAATATAGTTGCTGGAGATACTGTTGAGTCTTAAGAGCCGTCTTCAGGTTAGAGATCAGACTCCAGGACACCTTGGTGGATTTGGTAACTGCCTAACTGCACATAAGGCTTCACAGTGTCATCCATTCTTGTGTCCATGTGCACAGTGCCAGTGTCCCTCTGCCTGCAACCGTCCTCATGTCTTGTAAGCTCTGTACGTTTTCTGTTTGAATAATCTCAAGATATTTTCTAGTTCTCCTTCGAGATTTTCTTTCCAGTGTTTGGTAATCTGGCAGTATGCTGTTTGATTCTCCTTGTGTTTATGAGTCTATTCAACTTCTTTCCTGAGTTCTGATTGTATTCTACTACAATTAGAGGACTTAATTTCCTACTGTCCTGTTTTCGGCTCTGCATACAGCCCCTCCGGAGGAAAGTCCTCCAGGTAACTGTGTCTTCTTTCATTCTGGGATGTTTCCTGTGGCTGGCTGGCTGCTCTAGCTCCTTCTTAGTTCTTTTTCTGTCTTCCATCTCCTTATCCCCTCCTGCCTCATTGTCTTCACTTAGGATGATGATTGGAGTAGTGAGCTTCTGCTGCTGTCACGAAGTCACTTCTCTGTTCAGCTCCATCAGTTTGTGCTTCTGGTGGTGCTTTGTGGAATCTCTGAGCCTTGGTTCTTAAGGATAGCCTTTCTTGAGCAGATGGAAATGTAGCATACTATTATGTTGCCTACTGATTCTGATTTTGATTTTAGACATGTGGTCAAACCTATCAGTAGAACTGTAGGACTATCACGGGCAGCCCTCTAACACTGGGTGCAATACCCTTCCCCGTGTAGGTAAGCAGAAATAAAGGATTGGTAGCTTATTTAGCCAGTGTATTATTTTGTTATTGTAGGCAGCTGGTGAGGTCCAATTGAGGCCACATCAACATTATCTTCAGTGGCAGATGGACCGGGACTTTGATTTACCCAGATCCGTCCTTCATCTCGACTGTTCCAGAGCTTTGTATAGACCTGGCCTAACTCAATACAGACATATTCCATGGGAAAAATATGCTTTTGATGTTTTAGCAAATAAGGATGAAATGCAATTTTCTCACTACTGCATCCCTGACTCTACAGCCTTCTCTGTGTGCTGGCCACGTGGCAAAGCCCAGGTGCAACTGTCA
>JADRCD010038566.1:0-13052 GCA_019843815.1 Montemys delectorum | reverse complement strand
AGAGAAACCCTGTCTCAAAAAACAAACAAAAACAAAAAACAAAAAAAAATTGTACTAGTTTAAGAGAACTGGAGAAGAAAGTGATGGGGTTCTGGGGAGATAGACACAGGCCAGCTTGAAGTCCCCTCAGCCTAGAAAGTCAGCATTCCAGCACCTTGATGTCTAAATTTGGCATATTGACACTCTTCAGGGAGTGCTTTGAATAGATCCTGAATTCTGAGTTCTTCCAGCAGCAGAAGGGATGCCTACATGTAGGAGAAAGGGCATAGAAGTCCTCTGGGCTAGTCAGAGTCTGAGCTTCTCTCCTGACAGGTAGACTGTGAGTCTTTCTAAAAGTGCTTTCTATCAGAATTCCAGAACTTCGGTGTTCGTTATTAAAACAGGCATAGCTGTTAGCAGCTAATATGTCTGAAGAGTAAGAACCAACACAAGCAGTTCGCAGTGAAGAGGGACAGTGCCTCCTACTGCCACCTCTACTAAGACCAGGCAGCGATGACCCCTGGCACCCACGTGTTGACCCATGGATGGTGGATGAAGCAGGAACCGGTGCCCCGCCTTCCTCGTAGATTTTAAAATTCTCTTCCCCACCATAGCTTTTACACGGAATTCACAAAGACTGAAGAACGCCCTTGCTAATGTTACTTATGGTTTCACGGTGGGAGGCACCTGTGGCCTCAGGAAAGAGGGAGGCTCTTTGTGCACCAGACCTTACCTTAGGTGTGGGTGTAGAGAGATGGGTGAGATTTGTCACAGGAGGCACTCTGGTGGTTTACATCCTAAAGAGAAAGTGTCACCAAGCACACAGGTCACCATGCAGGTAAAAGATAATCCTTTGGGAACAGACAAAATGCTGCCTGCCGAGAACCAGACAGTAAGGAACTTGGTTCGAGAGGGGTTGGAGGGGTTGGGGTTTTTTTGGGTTTTGTTTTTGTTTTTGTTTTTGTTTTTGTTTTTGTTTTTTTTGGTTTTTTTTTTTGTCCTTTTTTGTCTTTTTATTTTTTGGTTGGTTGGTTTTTGTTTTATTTTATTACTTGTTCACTTTACATCCCGCTCACTACCCCTCCTCCCAGTCACCCTCTTCAACAATTCTTCCCCCTCCCCTTCTCCTCTGAGTGAATGACCCTCCTCTGTATCCTCCCACCCTGGCACCTCAAGTGTCTGCAAGGCTAGGTGTTTCCTCTCACACTGAGGCCAGAAAAGGCAGCCCAGCTAGAAGAACATATCCCACAGAGAGGCAACAGCTTTTAGGATAGTCCCAGCTCCAGTTACTGAGGACCCATATGAAGACCAAGCTGCACATCCGTTAGTTATGTGCGGAGGGGCCTAGGTCCAGTCTGTGTATGTTCTTTGGTTGGTGGGTTCAGACTCTGAGAGCACCAAGTTAATTGACTCTGTTGGTCTTCCTGTGGAGTTTCCCTTCCCTTAGTGACCTCAATTCTTCACTCTTAGGTTTTTGAGACAGGACTTGCTATGTAGCCCAAACTAATCTCAAGTTTAGTGTGCATATACCAGGCTAGACTTGAACTTGAGATCCTCCTTGCTCATCTTCCCAATTGCCAGAATTACAGACATGCTCAGTACTTCATATAGGTTTCTGGGAACAAATAGTTGATCAGCTTTCTCAAATATGTTGAAGTCCATTTATAAAAAAGATAGTATATTTTTCCTCTTTAATATGCAAATGCAGTGAATTGTATTGATACATTTTTCTTGTGAAGAATCAGCAGTATATTTCAGGGATTTAGCCTATTTGACTAAAATTCTACTTGATGTTTTCTTCTTTCAAAAGTATAAGATTGATGTCTTGCTAGCATATGTAGAAGTTTTGTACAGAGTTGCCTTTCTGTCCATCCTCCAGTTTCAGATGGGGTGATAATAACTTTGAGAAGTCAGGCACAAGCTTCTCAGTGCTTCCAATGCTCTAAGGCAGTGTGTTGGGTTGGGTCGTTGTGTGCTCTATATAATTTACCAAAAGTCTATGTGTGTGTGTGCACATGCAAGAGAAATGAGACGTGTATCTTCAGCTCTATGTCTGTTTGTTCTCCAGTTTTGTCAATTTTCATGGTGTCCATCTAGATTCTAAATGTCTTAGCATAAATACTAATAATGTTACTTATAATTTGTGCCCTTACACAACTATTAAGACTACTTAACATTCTCCTGTAGTTCTCCTACATTCTCTTTGTCCCTCTCCCTTCTCCACTATTGGGTTCTGTTCTGTTCTATTCTGTTCTGTTCTGTTCTGTTTTGTTTTGTTTTTACTCTTTGGTGAGCTGTTCTTTAAACAATCTTGCTAACTTTCACTTATGTTCATGGTCTCCCCAAAAATCAGCTATTGCTTGTATTGATCAACTTTCCATTTGGGTATGTATTTTATAAATCTTTGCAACACTCACTCCTACAAAGATCATCTGTGTGGAGTGTCCTCTCCCCTGTCCCTTCTCACTTAGCTAACTCCTACTCATTCTTTGGTGCATGCATCCTGTCTTTCAGGAAGCCTTCACTGACTCTCCAGTGATTTAAGTGCTGCTCCTCTGGCCTCCCCCAGGACCTTCAAGCTCCTATCACCCTCTGTTATAATTAGTGATCTGTCAGTCTCTCCCTTCCCTATCACACTATGAATTCCTTAAGGGCAGCGACCATGTCCAGTTCATAATTGTATCTCTAAGTAGCCAACATGGAATTTGACATCCAAAGTAGCACTTCTGGTGGAAATTGGCAGGCAAAGCTGGTGGTGGCCCAGTCATGAGCTGGCATGCAGTTACAACAAAGATGTTGCCATCATAATCTGCAGGTCTATCTGAGGTTTGGTTTGGAGGTTTCATTTGTTTGTTTGCTGTTTTGTTGTTTGTTTTTAAACATAGTCTCTCTGTAGCCCAGCCTGTCCTTCAATCCAGGATGTTACTGAATTCACAGCAATTCTCTTAGCTCAGCCTCTTGATATTGGGATTATAGGCATGAGTTGCCCCAGCAGGTGACTTTCTTTGGTTGATCTTTAGAAAATAATCAAAGTCCTTTCAAGGTATCATCCCAATGGCCATCTCTTGGTGAGAAGTTCTCTTTCACCCCTGCCCTTTAGCAGAGATCTGGCAAATTCCACTCCAAAGGATGCAGAGCCAAGAATGAGCCTACTAGAGATGGTGGCCTACTAGAGCCAACTACAGTGATGGACTGCAGACTGCCTCATGGCTTTGCTATTTCAAAGCACTATTCCTTCATGAGGGACCTTCTCTGAAGTGATGGTGAAAGGATTTCATCCCTTCTACTTCTCTTGTCTCCAGTCTCATCTGAAACACCATTCCTCTGTCTATTCTTCTTCTCCCAGCTTCTTTCTCTCATCCACTACTGACCCTGTAGGCTTTTATAACTTGGATCCAGAAGGGTTTTGAAAATGTGAACTGAAATAGTAGTTTGTGAAATTTGCAACACCTGTGCATGGCTGCCGTAGGTTTTCTTCTGGAAACTTCTGTGGTTAGCAATCTGATCCAAAGAAAGCAGAATGCAGGCTGAAGCAAAAAAGAGGCATAGAAAGAAAATCACAGACTACCGTCAGCATTTGGGCTGGCCCCTGCCACTTCTCAGCCTACACCTCCACCCCAAGCTAGACTATTTCTCAAGACAAACATCAAACTTGTGAGTGAGATTTGTCCTATTCACTGTGAATTTTCTTCCTAAGAAACTTAGTCTCATTTTGTCACATCATCTGGGCTTCTTCTTCAAGGAAGGAATTATAAAACTAAATACTAATAACTTTTAAGAGCAAAATCATCAAATGGAATAGAAATCAAAGAAAGCAGGCCTCAAAGTATACTGTGCTTCCTGCTTAAGACAGAACTAAGGAAAGAGGTATGACCCATGGGGGACCATTTGGTCTCCAGGGATGCTGATAAAGGATGATGGGCTTATGCTAGTCTACCCCCATGTCTTAGTCAGGGTTTCTATTCCTGTACAAACATCATGACCAAGAAGCAAGTTGGGGAGGGAAGGGTTTATTTAGCTTACTTCCACATTGCTATTTATCACAAAGGAAGTCAGGACTGGAACTCAAGCAGGTCAGGAAGCAAGAGTTGATGCAGAGGCCATGGAGGGATGTTCCTTACTGGCTTGCTTCTTGGTTTAGATGTTTGTGCAGGAATAGAAAGCCTGACTAAGACAAATCGGTACCAGCATAGTGAGGTATTCCTGTGACAATCTGACCATGTTTTGGGGAGGACTGTGGAAGGACTTTGGAACTTTGAGCTAGATGAGCCACTGTTTGTTAAGAACTCTGTGGAATGTTCTGTAGGAGCTTGGAAGATCATGTTGAGAACAGTGCAGAAGATGGGGGCCTGGCTTGTGAAATTTCAGAGGGAAGATTAAAGACTCTTATCAGGGCCATGTTGTTTTGATTGTGAAGATTCTGTGGTTTTGGTTAGCTGGGGCTGAAGTATCAGCTGTGATTAACAAGATACCAGAAATACTAAAGTGAAAACTTTGCATTGCTGGGACTGTTGATGCTGGTTAGCTGGAGCTAAGAAATTAGCGGTGATTAAGAAGAGACCAGCATCATTGAAGTGACATCTTCTGGGAAGTGTTTTCTGAGAGCACTAAGAGGTTGTGTTCCAGAGATAGCCAAGGTTGTACCTTGTGCTGCAGCAGGACTTGGTAATGTGTAAGAGTCACTCAGGTGGTACTGGTTTTGACAGCACGAAGGGGTCATGAAGAGCAGCTGAGGCTCGGCACAGTGAGAGGCCATGGAAGGCCATAAGTGAAGGTGCAGCCTCAGTTTGCAATTGATGGCCCAGGACTGAAGGGGTCATGCAAAGGAGTTGAGGCTTGGTACCATGAAGACAGTCTACAGCAGTGTTTTGGGAATGCCAGTACCATGCAATGACCACCAATGACAGCAGCAGCAGTGGAGTACAGGCATCTGGAGCCTAGAAGACAAGATGTGTGCTACAAAGGGCAGAGCTGGAGAGGTGACTCAAGCCCTTGGAGGAGCCCAGAAGATCGTGAGTTGGATCCCAGACATTGGTTTTGCTTTTGATTGTGACTGTGCCCTGATATTTTTCCTTCTTGAAGAAAGAACATATTTTAGTGGAGCCCACAGTTAAGAGACTTTGAATTTTAAAAGTTATTGGACATTTTTAATTGATTGAACTTTTAATATGTAAAGACTGTGGGACTTTAGATCTTGGGGATGAATAAGAAAATAAGGGTTGAAGCTTAATAGTGATGTGTTTGTGTGTCAAATTGACAAGGGGTCAATTGTACTGGCTGGTTTTGTGTGTCAACTTGACACAGGCTGGAGTTATCACAGAGAAGGGAGCTTCAGTTGGGGAAGTGCCTCCATGAGATCCAGCTGTGGGGCATTTTCTCAATTAGTGATCAAGAGGGGTAGGACCCCTTGTGGGTAGTGCCATCCCTGGGCTGGAAGTCTTGGGTTCTATAAGAGAGCAGGCTGAGCAAGCCAGGGGAAGCAAGCCAGGGGAAGCAAGCCAGTAAGGAACATCTCTGCATGGCCTCTGTGTCAGCTCCTGCTTCCTGACCTGCTTGAGTTCCAGTCCTGACTTCCTCTGGTGATCAACAGCCATGTGGAAGTAAGCTGAATAAACCCTTTCCTCCCCAACTTGCTTCATGGTCATGATGTTTGTGCATGAATAGAAACCCTAACTTAGACACCCCAGTATCCAGACCATCTTTTACGTGAGGGGTTTCATTCACCATTCTTTCTTTCATTGTACAAACATTGATGAACACTTCTGATATTTTAGAAAACATGGTCCAGGGGATTCATCATCCTATACATGGAAATGTCCAACCTTCCCCCTTCAAATTATTGTTTTATAGACATAGTTTCAACTTCTTAACATCCCTAAATTTTGAAGTATGGTAAATGATGGGAAGAAATGGACCAAAAATTAGAGTGATAAAGTTGTACCCATAAACTGAACTGTGGAATCAGTTAAGTATGGTTAAACAAATCAGAACACCTTGAGAAAAAGACCATGAGAGGAAATGGCCCTGTGGCATGGATGTGAAAGAGCTGGGGGAATGAATGCCTGATCAATGTCTTCTTTGCATCCCTCTGTCTGGACAGCCTGGAGAGTATGCTTTAGAGCAACTGTTATGGCTGCACACAGTGTGCAGACAGCAAATGCTTCCTTCCACCTATAGTGCACTTCTCAGGGTCTCTGTGTGAGCGCCAGGTCACCTGAAATGGAGGAGAGGCAGTGTAGTCAGAGCTAAGGAGGGTGTGCTTCTTGCTGTCTATACTACAGTTGATCCATTGCCATCTGTCTTTCTTTTGCTGACTCACTGCTTTTCATTTGGGTTGGCAGTTCTTTTTGCTGTTGGCTGCAGTCTTTAACTGTTTACAGAGGGCTGAGATGGATGGAGAATTAGGGGCTTTGCATTCATTCCCTGAATGAAATCCTACCCAGGTACTGTGGGCCTCTTGTCGGGGGCTGAGGCCAAGGCCCTTGGATTTTGATGGATGGTGGAGATTAAGTGTAGGGTAACACATCATTTAGTCTGATTGCAAGGCCAGATTTCTCTCCAAGTGCTGCCAAATGAGCTGGGAGGTCATGTGAATTGTCTGCCCAAGCACAAGGGAACACCATGCCTTTAAATTGGAATAAAGATCTAATACGTGAGGTTTTGGGTTGTCAGAGAACTTGGAGTGCCGAAATCCTGTCCTTCATTCAAGGTTCTCTTGAAGCTTCCCTTTGGGCATGGAAGCCTTACATGCCCACCATTTTATCTCCACACTCCTCCTCATCGCCTCTCCGAAATGCACTTTCCCACACTTTGCTTCTGTCTTATCAGCATTTGGCTTCTGTTGTGCACTGTCCTTGGCTTTTACTGCCCTTCTGGAGCCATCCCTTGACGAATCTGGAGAGATCTGTTCATTATGCTGGGTGAGAAATATCCTCACCAAATACATCACGTGATTCTGTTCTGAGACATGGAAGAAGAGGTATATCCATAGAAAGAGACATTAGATTGGTGATTACCTAGGACTGGGAAGACTGGGGGAATTCAGGACTGGGACAAGGATAGCCAAATGAGGTAAGTTCTTTTAGGATACTGAGAATATTCTAGAAGTGATTGTGGTGATGGCTGCACAACTCAAAATATACAAAAAATATCCACTGAATTTCATACTTTAAATGGGTACATTGATTGCATGGTGTGTAATATATATCTCAATGAAGCTTTAAAAAATTGGCCTCCCATACATACCAGCTACTCAAGGTAGGCCTCTCACTACTTCAGTAAGAACATGGACAGTCTCTTTAGACAGTTCTTCTTGGACTATAAAATTGACAACCAAGAATTTGGACAAATGTCTCATAAGGATAGATCAGTTGGAGAAAGCCTTTTTAGTACCCACAAACCTTTAGGACTTTCCTTAGTACTAAACACAGTCTCACTAAATGTCTAAGCTGGCTTCAACCTTGGAATCCTCCTGTCCTGCCTCCCTCGTGCTGAGATTATAAGCATGTGTTGCTATACCCAGCTTGACTAGCCTTTATAGAAACACCAAACCCTAATTTATAGGGTCAAATAATTTTTTACTGGAAAGAGCCTTTGAGCATATGCCACTCTGATCCCCCTGGAAGATGTTCAGTAAGAGAAGGACTCGCCTGTGTCACAGAACGTGTCAGTGGCAGAGCAAAAAGCAGAGTCTAATGCTCCAAACACCTACTCCTGAGATTCCTCCTGCCTCACTTCTCCCATTTGCCTGGTGTCTCCAAAGCAGTGCCTTTCACATTTCTGCTGAGACTCAGGACGAGCCAAGTCTGAGAATCTAAGCACAAAATCAGGGGAATTTACCATTCTGCAACTACAGTACAATTTTCCTAAATAGTTGGTCAGGAGTTCAGCATTATATGTCTCCCAACAGCAGGACGTGGACAGGGTACAGGATTTGACCCCCCCCCCGGTATAACTAAATTTGTGGAATAGTCACATGCTTTTCTTTATACTGTATTTGGTGGAATTAGAAGAGAAAAATAATATTCATCTTAGGGAAACCTTGGTAACTGCAGATTTGCTGGCAACTTTATTTCCTCTCACTTTCTTGGAAGAAACCAAACGAAAAAGCAGCTGTACAAATTAGCTCGAACCAGCAGGCCCGGGACCAAAACAAAACAAAGCGGGGGGGAAAAGCCCCAAACAAATCAGGCTAAATATTTAAATCAGAATGGAAAATATAATCCAAGTCTCTGCCAACTGGAGCTCTTGAAACACAAACCTCCACTTGATTATCAGCAATATTCTCTTTCCAGGTCAAGAGCAAGTTGGGGAATAAATTTTGAAACCCTTTCATCTGCATTCCCATATTTTCTGATAGTCCTGTCTTATGGCAGTGAAATCCTTTGTGTGCGTGTGTGTGTGTGTGTGTGTGTGTGTGTGTGTGTGTGTGTGCACGCACGAGCTTCTTGGAGTCAGATTAGTCCCATAATAAAAGATGCACTTACTACATCACTAGTCAACAGACACTGTTTTAGGCACTGCGTGGGTGTGGAGGAAGACAGGACAAGGGGGCGATGTGATGCCTCCCAGACAGGATCCCTACACCCCCAAAGTCACATAAGAGGAAGGACAAGAGGACAAGTATACGGTGTGAGGGAACTACTCTTTCTGGAATAGAATTTTTAAAAGAAAGTCTGGGGTGTTTGGTTGAAAATGGTTGGAGACAAATTATGGGGGCAATGTAGCATCTTAAGGAGGTGAGTGGCAGGTGAAAAGCACACTGGGGAAGCCTTATTTTCAACCCTCTGTCTACATAGGGTTAGATGCTCTCCTCTGACCTCCACTAATCCCTTGGGCCCAATCCTAGTGGTTTTCATACTTTCCTGTAATTTGCTTTTTCTTCTATTTCTTCCCTTCAAGCTGAATTCCCTGAGAGAAGAGCTTTTGTCTGGTTGTTTGCCTGCATCTTTCATAAGTGAACACAACAAGCTTTAGCTTGTTCACTTTAATAAGTGAACACAAGCTTGATGATGTTCAGGAAATGTGAGTTGCTGGGACGGAATATGATAGAATAATAGAACTTTAGATAGCTGGGAAGACCTTTTTTTCGAAAGATGTCAGGCAGAGAGAACCAATTAGGAGGATGTTTCCTGGTGCAAGTAGAAGGAATTCCAAGAACAGAGGACTGGGATGCAGAAGACAGAACAAAACAAACAAAAAACCGGGCTTGGTTAATACTGCTGATCTGATGATATAACGACAAATGTCCCTGGGCTTCAGGGAGGTTCCCTGTGATACAGTGCAGCAGGTCTTGCATACCACAGTAGAGTGGAGTAACCTCCCTTCCACTTTGTGGACCAGTTGGTCATGGCCCCAGCTGTCTGTGGGGGCTCTAGTCCTTCTGTCCTCTTCATGTCTAGAGGTAAAAGGGATGACTAGACCACGGTTGACTAGCCTTTGCCCCGCTGTCTTTTGCTGGCTGTGCTAGGTCCCCAGAGAGCTCAAGCTGACCAGTAAGACTCAGCTCAGGAGGGATGATCTGCCACAGCTCCCTTAAATCCTACACTCTCCATCCAGTTCCCACCACCTGGAGGTGTCACACAAAGATGCTACAAACAAAGGCAAGCCCCAAGCCCAAGAAAGAAGAGACTTCCTTTTCCCTCCATGCCTGCTTCATTCTACCTTCAGTCTTTCTGCTTCCCCAGGCCTGGGGTTGGAGGGGGTGGTGGTGAGAGAAAAACCACGGAACTTTTCAAAATCCCATTTTCCAACAGCTCAATCAGATTCATTCTGTGTCTCCTGCACAGACTGCATTCGTCTGGGTAATGTAAACACTGTGAGGCCACAGCTGCCTGCCAGCTGCAATGTTGAAGCCCATTTCAGGGGGCATGAAAAAACCTGTCTGTAACCATCACAGATGAGAAGTGTTAGCTAATGAATGGGCCCTGCTGAGACCAGAGCCCAGCTGAGTTATTTCAGTCTTGGGCCTTAGCAGAGAGTTTTATTGGGTAACACATTTCAAATGCTCCAGTCACTCTCTAGACCCCAGATTGGAGCCCATTGCTCAATCTTCCCCCACCCTGCCTCCCTCAAAAAAAGAAAAAAAAAACCTAATTTACTCCAGGGACATTCCTGGTGGCAGCTCAAGAATCTTGGCATTTAGAGTGCTGGGTGATTGGTTAAGGAGGGTACAGTGGGGGCTTAGAAATGCCATGGGTCTTCTTAGGATCCCTGCCATAGAATAAAGAACAGCTCTTTCCAGAAGCAAGACTGTATGTAGTTTCTAGTTCGTCTGGTCAGCATGAAGAAACCTGAGAGATAACCAACTTGGAGCTGGACATCAAGATTTTAACTGAGCCTAAACTGATAGGGTTTTATTTTTCATCTGTAAAGATTTTGTGTGTGTATAGTGTGTGGATGCGTGCTTGTATGTGTGTGGTATATATGTGCCCTTGTGTGTGTGTGTGTGTGTGTGTGTATCAGAGGGCAACCTCTGGTGACAGTCTTCACATTTCACCTTAAGACAGGGTCTTTGGTTGGTTGTTGGTTTGTTGTTGTTGTTGTTGGCTACTGTACATCTGTATATGCCAGGTTAGCTGGCCCAAAAGCTTCTGTGAACTGTTCTATGTCTACCTCAAGTACTTTGCCCTCTGAGCCATCTTTCCAGATCTGAAGCTGATAGCTTTTGCTGCCTCTCCTCACTCTGTTCTGCTTATTTCTCCTCTTCCTCTGTAGGTTCAGGTCAAACAGAAAGAGAGCAAAGCCAGATACCACCAGGGAGAAGGGGAGAAGAGCTAGGAACCAGACATTTTGCTGGCTATCTTCCTGGAGTATGACCCAGATCTTTCAGAATGCCCTAGAATCTAAGTGGACAGCTGATTATCAGTCCTGTATGAGAGGAACTGAGAAGAGAATTAAGGGCTAATACAAGCCAGTGGTTTTGTGGTGGTAAAATAAATATTACATAAAATTTACTACTTTAACAATTTTCAAATGCACAGTTTAGTGGTATTCAATACAAGTAGTACATTGTTGTATCAGCAGCATCTCTGCCTAGTTCCAAGACATTTTCATGACCCCAAATACTCCCATATGCTTTTCTTCCTAACCCCTTCTCCCAAGAGCTATTGGAAACAGCTAATGTGCTTTCTAGCTAGAAATTCACTTGTTCTAGATCTCTCATTTAAGTGGGATTGTGTTCTCTGGGGTCTGTGCTATGAAGTCAGCCTTTTGGAGGGCCTGCTGTGTGCTAGAAGTCATCAGAACCAACACGAGGAATGAACCTTGGATACACATTGGCTAGGACTGCCATGTCTGGGGTGGTACTTATCAACAGTGCATGCTGGGGATTTGTAACAATTCTAAAGTAGGAAATAGTAATGTGTTTTGTTAAAAGATCAGTTGTCCAAGGCCTAAAGATGTTGAACAAGTAGACCTAGTTTGCACTAGCAATTAAGATTCCAACTTGAATCCTCCTATTATTTATCTAAGTAGGACTTAGAATCACCCTGTTTACTTTGAGACTATATAAATAATGTATACTTCCTTTGTGTTATATGCTATCTGATCCATCTTGTCCCTACCTCCACCCCCACTGCCATGGAAATCCCTACTGTGACAATACTCACACAGAAGAATAATCTCAGTAGGCTCTTGTAAGATTCCCATGTGTTGTCAGAGATAAGATCCTAGCATAAAGGTTGCCTCATGATAGTGTAGCTCAGAGGTAGAGGGATCTGCCTGGCATCATCTCCAGCACTGCCAAGAGGGTAGGATCAAGATCATATGTCTAGCCTGAGTGCCCTAGTGTTCACATGCCCTCGGCCACACCCTGAATTCTCATTCATTCCCCCAGAGAGCAGATACGAACCTCCTTCTTTACCTCTTACTCATGATAGCATATGGGAGTAATAGTGAGAAGTGTTTGTGCCAAAATCTTTGAATCAACTCAAATTTTTGTTGCTGTTTGTTTGGTTGGTTTGTTTTATGAGACAGGCTTTGTCAGTGTAGCTCTGGCTGTCCTGAAACTAGCTCTGTAGACCAGAGTGGCCTCAAACTCCCCTGCCTTTGCCTCCCAAATGCTGGGATTAAAGGTGTGTGCTAACACCACCACCACCACCACCACCACCACCACCACGCGGAACAAATTTATTTTTTGAGTAGGTCATATCCAAGTTTTAATTTTGTTAGTAGAAACAAATAGTGGCTGGTTAGCAGATACCACCAGTGTGTCCTGACATCAAAGATGAGCCTCTGATCCAGACACATCTGGAGGATCTGGAGAGGAGGTCTTACTCAGCTCATTTGGTTTCAGTGTGCAGGTAAACACTCAGATAAGTCAAGTCTTTCCTATCAACTAAAGAGCTTATCTTGGCAAACAAGGTCTAGAATGGGCTTTGAGAGGCAGCCTCAAAGACTTGTGCATACCTCATGCCTAGACTGTTTTTGATAGTTGTTTGTTTTTGTTTCGAGATAAGGTCTAGTTACATAGTCCAGACTGGCCTTAAACTCAAATTTTTCCTACTTCAGCCTCCAAAGTCCGGGAGTCATGAGTGTGTACCACAGGCCTTGCTCATACCTAGACTTTAAATGATGACTGGCCACATTTGACAGGGATTCTCATGTTCCAAGTGCCTGCCCAAGACACAAGACCAGCAGCAGACCTTGGGAAAAGAATAAAGGAAAATGTTCCACTGTTTCATAGACTCCAAGATGTGTGTTTAAAAGATCCAGAAATGGGGGAAGCGTTTGGGCAAGTTCAATGGAACTAAAAGAGACAAATATTGATACTCAACAGTCAGGTCTATTATAATAAGAAGAATGGTACGGCCTGAATTCAAATAAGCAGAACAGATGTGCCTCATATGTTATGAGTTGAAAATCTTTCCTTCATGTGGGATCAGTTAAAAATCAAGCTTGGGACTTAGTGTATGTTTAATATAAAAACTCTCAATAAAAAGACCCTAGAGACAAAATCCAAGCAAGGGCATGCTACAATCACCAGAGCAAATAATCAACCAGTCAGCGTTTGCCTGTGAGACATCAAGGCAGGCAAATGTGTGAGCATGCCAATTACTGAGAGTGGAGGTGGT
>JADRCD010038565.1:0-11321 GCA_019843815.1 Montemys delectorum | reverse complement strand
AATTTGCAGTCCTCTACTATACACATGCTGCCAGAACATTCAGTCCCACCCTGTATAGTCCTTGATTGGTGGTTGGGTCCCTGGGAGCTCTGAGGATACTAGTTAGTAATTGTTGTTCGTCCTAAGGGGCTGCAAACCCTTCAGCTCCATAGAACCTTTCTCTAACTCCTTCATTGGGGACAGTGTACTCAGTTCAATGAATGGTTGTGAGCCTCTACATCTGTATTAGTCAGGTATTGTCAGAGCCTCTCAGTCTCTGCTCCATAGTTAATCTCTGCCACTCCTTCTGTGGGTGTTTGGTTCCCCTTTTTAAGAAGGAATGAAATGTCCACCTTTTGGTCTTCCTTCTTCTTAAGTTTCTTGTGGTTTGTGGGTCGCAGAACATATATCCTTAAATAAAGCATTAAATCTTACAATAGCTTATTTTGTATGCTTCCCAAATATGTGAATCAATAAATTTTTATATTTTGTACAAGTTTGAGTTATGCTCTTGTAATATAGTGTTTCCTTACTGATACATATTGAATCTAAAAATTCTAATGTTTTACAGCTTTCTGTTAATATATTCTTTATACTTTATATGCAAATGTTTCATGCTATTAATAGTCATGAAGATAGGAAGAAAAAGAGAGCCCTTAAGTGAAAATGCACTTTCAAAATTATTAAAATTGTCAACAGTGTTTTTAACCTACATTTTCAAAAAGCATGATTGAGAATATAATAATGGTTATAAGATTTATATTTTGTAGAAAGATAAAATAATTACTGAGAATGTTGCAGTTGATAAGTCAAAGATATAGAATCTAAGGTGATATTATATGGCATATAGCAAAAATTTTATGCTTAAATATCATGAAGAAGCGGTAACATGGCAGCTAGTAATTGTAAACTATTTGTTTACATAATAACCTAAGAAAATACTCCAAAGGAGCATGCGTGTGTGTGTGTGTGTGTGTGTGTGTGTGTGTGTGTGTGTGTGTTTGATTTTTGTAACACAGGATAATTTTGTTACCAGAAAGATTATAACCAAAGAAAGGAACCTAAACATAGACATTTTAAAGACATAGTACCTATATAATATACTAAATGATACAATCTAAATAGAGTTTGTCTTTCAAGCTTTCATACAATGGATTGTTGTCTTCAGTGTGATTAAAGTAAAGTAATGGGGTATTTTAAAATTGCTTCCCTGTGAGAGAAAGATTAAGGATTTATATATACACACATATATGTATATACATATATACATATATATGATATAAGGATATATATATATATGTATGTATATATGATAAAAATTTCATATAAAGCCTAGAATCTGATCCCTGACATGTGTCCTATTATCTTTTCTGGCCATAGTTACTCCAACTATTGTGGTACATTCTATATTGAGACCTTTGCATAGCTGAGCTATGTGTACAAAGATGTAAGTACTATATAGTTAAAGCGCCAGAACTGTGAGCTGATTAGACTTTGTTATTTGTAAAAAATTTATCTGATTCATATTTACATAGTAAGGGAAAATTGACTAACATATCAGATATTTCAGTGGCTTGGGGGTAAGATTTTCAAAAAGAAAGTATCTTTTTGAGAAATTAAACTCTGTCCAAACAGAGGCCAATAATTATTGTTAGAATGCATTGAATATATCAACAGGTAATAATATTATGATCTCCATAACAATAAAGACCAGAAGCTGTGGCTTACTTAGAATTTCCAAGGCAAGCTTTATCTGGAAAATATTCTATTTACAAGCAACATGTCTAAGTACTCTATTAAGACAGGAAATAAATGAAAGTAAATGTCAACATTCAAACCCAACCAAATAGAAAAACAACTATTTTGTGAATTCCAGAAATAAAGGCATGACATTTTTTACTATATTTTACAACTCTGATATATGATTTGCAATGAATTTCTAACTAGAAAATGTTATGGTTTTTTTTGAGGTTCTCTGAAGTATTATAATAACTAACTGTTATTTGATATGTTGGCTAGAACAGTGAAGATGAAATTCTGATGTTATAATATTTTACATAGATTTATGGTATAGTGCAATAATAGTTATTTACATAGGCTTTGAACTCAGTTTTAAACAAGATCTAGAAGTGAATTTTCTCAGATACTACCAAGTTTTAACAAGAAAAGAAGAATATAGGGAATAATTACTAGTAACTCTATGGAAATCATGAAACAAAATCCTGAGAATTAAACTGATTTAAAAACTGAAAGGGAGATGTGTGTGTGTGTGTGTGTGTGTGTGTGTGTGAGTGTGTGTGTGTGTGTGTGTGTATGTGTGTGTGTACACACATATATATGTATATGTATATACATATATATATATTTCACATGTGCTTTCATAATTACTTGCTTTGTATATACATTGTTTATGCATGTGTATATACAGACATATGATTCCCTGTGTGTATGTGGAGGGGCTAGATGTTGACATCAGATGTTGTAATGGTTTAAATGTGGTATTATTAGGATATGTGGCCATATTGGAATAGGTGAGACCTTGTTGGAGGAAGTGTGTCATTGTGGGGGTGGGCTTTGAGACCCTCCTCCTAGCAATGTGGGAGCCAGTCTTCTCTTGTTTAATTTGGAGGAAGATGTAAAACCCTCTGTTCCTCTAGCATCATGCCTCCTTGGATGCTGTCATGCTTCCTGCCATGATGATAATGGACTGAGCCTCTGAACTTGTGTGTCAGCCTGAATTAAATATTGTTCTTTATAAAAGTTGCTTTAGTCATGGTATCTCTTCATAGCAATTCAAACCCTAACTAAGACAGGTGTCTTCCTCAATTACTTCTCAGTCTCAATTTTTGAGACAGAATCTCTCATTGAATATGAACCTAATGGTTAGACAGACTAAGCAGCAAGCACCAGAGATCATCTTGTCTCTGTTTCCCCAGTACTAAGATTACAATACACAAGGCTTTTCTGTGGGTATTGAGTGTCTGCATTCAAGTTTTTATGCTTGTATAGTAAGCACTTTACCTATTGCATACCTTCTTAGCCTTAAACAGACTTTCTAATAAATTGACAAGGAACCACTAATGACAATTAAAAAATTACTCATTTTATCCATCAATGTCACTGTCAGTCCATGTTTTTAATTGAGATGTCTTTACAGATATTACACGTGCTATTTTGCAGAATAAAAAGCAAAATTAAAAGTCAACTTAATTTAGCCATAATTATTGAGGATTGCTTTGTACCTATGTACAAGAAACTACTCAAGTTGCAGGAGATGAACAGAAATTTTCATGTTTAAGATGCTTACATATTCTGCATATTAAGGAAAATATCTTTATTGTGAAAGAATCCTGATAATCAAACTTTACCACTGCCAACATTCTTTTTTTTCTTTTGTATCAGGGAAAATTTATTTAGCTAGAAATTTCCCTTCTCTTCTCTAGGTGAAAAGCCACTTTTGCTTTAGGAAAGTTCTCATCTTTCTTATGTTTACCCCAAAATAGTCTATTGGGGATATGGTTGCGAGTGCTTCTAATTCTGAGTTATAGCAAATACAATTTGCCCTTGAGAGACAAATGCTTTGGAATTTTCAGTCCCAGATCTTTCCTTTACTAAATGATTCTTTCTAGTAACTCAGAAATGAAACTACATTTTGACTTCATGATTATTGTATTTTTAGATGAATATTGCCAAGAAAGTTAATAAATTGCTATATTTTTCAATGCATAGGGAGTCCAATTAGAAAAAGAACTTGACATAAACACTTTACTAATATCTTATCAAGACTTATTAATACTTATTAATAATGCCACTCTATGACTGAAACAACTTTTAAAATACTTTGTTCCTTTGGGTTAGAAAAGAATTGGCTATCTGGTATATTCATAGAACAGACATCTCTCTTAGAGAATGCTTAAATTGTTTCATAAGCGTGTTTAAATAGTGAGGTAAGCAGTGGATGATAAAAATTCTAGAGTTAATTTTTTTTGTATTTTTCAGTGAGATAATTTACAAATTGAAATGATGCATTGAATCAAAAACTGTTTAGCAAAAGATTTATGCCATGATCACAAAGGTTAATAAAACAAAGAACTAATTATATATACTATAACAAAGATTCATTTCATAGACACCACATTTAGTAAAATAACTCAGATGTTACAGAACCAGGTTCTATATTATTCTAGGTAGATGCAATTCATTGTAAAATGAATCTATGATGAGAAATACTAGGATAATAGCTATTCAAAAAGAACTAAGTAGCAGAAAGCATATATTAGTCTTTGAGTTTTAATAAGCAAACTTTTTGTCTTCATTTGTTGATCACGTTTGTACACTCATGTGAGTGTTATTTGAAATATAAACTTAAATATATCTACTTTGCTTTCTATAAGTTAAACATCAAAGACATTTTGTGTATTGGATCCCCTGGAATTGTAGTATCAGACAATTATAAGCTTCCTGACATGGGCACTGGAAACTAACCACAGGTCTTCCTGTGACAGAGTAAGACAATATGTACAGACAGTCCTCCACCTTGTTTTCTTGCAGAGCTCATTTTAGGTTTAACTAGAATTTCATTTCCTTGATGGTGAATCCCATGGAAAACTTCCAAAGTCAATTCTAGGAACCCAAGGTCAGGAAATCCTAGCTTACAACTGTTAAAATACCTGTTTGTACAGAACTCCTCCAGCTAACTGTTTATCTTAGGCTTATCTGCTAAGTGGCCTGTTTATACAAAATTTCATCTAGCTAACAGCTCATCTTAGCTTCTGTTAAACTGATTTCTTCTATGAAGGCTTCCTACAGCTACTGAGATGTCGGGATGTGGGTTTTGCTTTTAAAAATCCTGTTCTGGATGGACGCTTGGATCCACACCTAGCTTCCTGAAATGCCTAGGTGTGGTCACAGTCTGCTGGAATAGAGACTTAATTTGATATAAACTGTGTCTGAGTGGTCATCTCTGGTAGGTTACTAGTAATCCTCTTAACCTTCAAGCTATCTCTACAGTCAATATCTTTTATAAGAACAAACCTAAACAGTATCAAAGACATGCAGCATAACTCAAATGGGATTTGAAACACTTTGACTAAACAGAACACTGACACTTCTATTATATTTTACTTTGAAATTCTTTAACAACTGATTTGTAGTCATCTATAGTTTAGACAGCACATAACATTCAAAAAGGAGAAGGATATTTTCATTTACGATTCTCCAGGCTTTGTTTTAACATCTCAGTCATAAGGTGAAATATGTCTGTGTCTGAAACAAATATAATACATAGAAAGCAAATAGGGACCGAGGTGAGAGCACAGTTCCAAGTAAACATGCACAAAAAACAGTTTAAAATAACTACTTGCTTTTAGTTACTTTAGGAAAAGCTGGCATAAGCTACTCCATCTAATATGTTTTAGACAGACTCTAAGCATGAAACCTAGGCTATCCTCAAACATGATCCTCCTGCTTCCACCCCAAGTACTGGGGTCACAAGTACATGTGTATGGCTCTCAATCTGGCTCTCAGGCTGTTGAAACCTAAGAAATGTGGATTTCTCCAGAAATCTCATGCCGAGAGAAAGAAAAGGCTCCCATGACAAGGCAACTTGTTTCCTGGATATAGATTCACATAATTCTAACAGCTTGTCAGAGCACTTAACAGTATGAGACTGAAGCCCAGGCAATGATAGTAGGTAGGAGTACATCTATATTGGGATTGCTTAGATGGGCATATCCTTGGCCACTGTTTAAACTTTAATTGCAATTTCGAATTAGGAAGAGCAATTTAAGGATTTCACTGGATCAATTTCTAATGTGTCCATATTGAAAATAAACCTTTTTTTCCCTACAATCTACTGTTTTATAAAAGGAGGAAATAAATGGCTTTAGAGAACTCTTCTACATATAGTTTTCCTGGTCAGTGGTGCTGTGCTTTGCAATGCTTGTTTTGCAGGGGTCTACTAGAAAGAAATAGACATGTACTTTCTTATTTTCTAAGGAAAAATAATATGAAAGATTGGAATAAAACACAATATCTGAGGCATAAAGGTAATTCACTAAAATATTAGTAAAAGGAAGGACTCTTTCTTTTTTGAGGGGCGGGGAAAATTGGTAAGCTACAGCCACTGGAAAGGCTAGACTAAAAGAAGGCAGAAAATCTTGAGCATCTCTCCCTATGTTTACATAAATCATTGCATTGAAACAAATCCTTTTTAGATTGTGCTATTCAACCTTCATGTCTCCATAAAGAGTGGCAGTAAAGAGTTTGCACCTGGTGTATGTCATACATAATTCTGTGAATGAAGAGTTATATCATTTCATACTGATTTCCTAGCCAGCTCTAACTTCTTGCATATTTTGCCATATCAAGCTCCCTTTGAAGTTAGGAGAGCATTCAGGGAGCAAGATGAAAATCTGAGCTCTAGTTTGTTCACATACATAAACAAACATGTTTTATTGTGTCCCTGTGAACTCTTGCGCAGAACTGAAAGAACCAAAGCAAAGCAAATAAGTAGCACAACTCCAGCTTGACCTTGAATTGTAATCTATATCAACAGCTTCAGAGGTAGGATTAGAGAACATTTTCTGGTCCTAGTAAAATGGAAAACTAAAAGACTAGAAGTTGGCAAGGAGAATATTTCACTGTGCACTTATGCATTGCATTGCACAGAAGACATACAATTGAAACTGTTCTCATACATTGTCCATAACAGTGAGATTTGACCCTTGGCTATGAATTCAAAGAAATTGACATCATATTCAATTTTACTAAAACAAAGGAGACCTATCTTAAAATAAAAAAAAAATAATTGTATTTAATTTAATCCACTCAGTGGACATACCCAAATAGAACATGAGGTGATTTAGTTGCTTCCAGGGTACTTTTGTTCATTATAAAATTAGCTCTTTAAAATTATTATAATAGTCTACAAACTTCTTTATATGAGCACTATTATATTGCTTTCAATGTTATCAAATATGTCACTACATTATTGCAGCTAGTCTTTCTGAGGAGCAGGCAAATAAACACCAACAATTTGTCAGTCTCAGGGATAAACTATAGTGGCAGTGAACTTAATCTGGTGTTAATTAGGCTTGTGGAAAACTAAATCAAGCATCAAAAACCACAGATTATTTTAGGCTTCCTCTAGCATAAACAGAAACCCTTGAGGGCCCATAACATATTATTTTTGTTGACAGTCTTCCACGTTTTGACCAATTGAGTTCATGTTTCTTGTAGGATCTCACTTGATTGCTCTTCTCTCTGTCTTCTCTTGGTTTCCAAGCGGCAGTTTGTTAATCCTTCCTATTTTTGTGTATTTAAGCAGGATTACAAACATCAAATGCATTGTAAAACGAACCTGTACACAATCTTTCAAAACCACTTAAGTCTCCCAGTGATGGAAGTTCCAGCTTCATAAGTAAATACATAACAGTTGGGAAATCATCCCAAGTGTTTATTTGTAAGCCATTTGTAATTACTAAGCAAGAATGAATGAAAGCTCTGGAAAATGTAACATGGCAGAACCTTTTGCATTAAATTACAGTTTACTCACATCAAGGAAAGTATAATTCTGCTTCTTACAAAGTCTATCTTAATTGAAGAGTGTAATTATGCTCTACAAGCTCACTGACAAACAATCTACAACTTAAACTTCAGGAACTTTAGTATACATGATAAAGAACAAATCACAAAACGAATGGTCATATTCAACTCTAAGAATTCCTTAAAGTTTTATACACCTTGATAATTACTGATGATATAATGAAATTTTTGCTTGTCTTTTCAAATGTCTTTTAATGATTCTAAAACATATTATTTTATTTTTAATCAGCAAAGAAACTGTAAATATTCTCCAGGTTTTATTTCTCTTTTTGTCTGCTTTTCTTTTTTTTAAAACCTGGTTCCTATATGCCTTCTTTCCTTCCTGTCTTTATCTCCACTCCTGGTAGTTTTCAGATTATTTATTACTGTTTCTCCCTCTGTTTCACTCTTTCTATTTCCCCTACTCTCCTCATTGTAAACCTTTCTAAAGTACCTTCCATAGGGCAGATACAGAACATCACAGTGGCAAATGAGACAAAGTGCCCATGATTTTGGAGTCAACAACTTAGAAAAAGTGACAGGTACACCAAAAAGCACAGCACTGAGTAAATGCTTTAATTTAATAAAGCCTACTCTATATAGCAATTACCATAATAAAGATACTCAGTGACTGCTGTAAGAATATACTACAGGAAGTAATATGAACATATTCTTAAAGATTATGATGCTCATTGGTATATTTTAAAGACAGGTTAAGCAACATATGAAGGAAAAGTTAAGGGCATTTTTAAGCAAAACATACTTTTATGTGAAAGCATGATATTATGTATCAAATTATAAAGCCTATGTGTTTAGTATACTCGAAGAAGAGGTACTTTAAACCCCAAATATTCAAGGAGAAAGACCACTGACCAAAATCATGGCTAAATTAATTAAAGCAATCAACTAATTGAAACAAACTTTTCTATTCATGTACACAGGCTGTCTCCTCTTAAAAGCAGAGTTCATGAGGTCAGTATTGGACATGGGAAGACAAAGTTTTTATAGCTCAGAGGTAGAGGATTTCCAAATGGGAGATTTGGCAGGCAAAATAGGTGAAGTTACAAGAGCAGAAAATAAACCCAGCACGTTAGTCAAAATGACCCCCTGATACAGACATGATTGCAAGGTGAATATAAAGTAGTCATAGCAGGTAATCATAATGAGGTAGTCATAACAGCCTTTTGAAACAATCGTAACATTGCAAAGTGGTTCTAAACAACACTGTGAAACAAAGACATGGTTGCAGATTCCTGGAAGGCAGCACAGAAACATTGTAGTTAAGGTTACACAGGTGGGGCATAGCCCAATCCTTGAGAAACAGAGATTCAATTATAAATAAGAATGAGCCTATTTTTTCTTTACTTAATGTGGCTTTTAAGCCCAAGATGGTGGCAGACTGGTTTATTAGTATATGTTAAATATGGAAGATGAAACCATATGAATATATCTACCAGGCAAAATATGGAATATATTATGTGTTTAATTGAATATTCTTGGCACCCATTTGACAGTATCAGATTTTTGACTGAAAGGGGTCTATTTTAGAATTAGTATCAAGGGAGACAACATACACAAAACCTGCATATTCCCCAACAAGACAAAGTGCTGGCATGGAGTCAAGTAGGCTCAAAGTCCAGATCCCATCTAAGAAGCCATTTGCAATTGATAGTGGTTAGATTAGATAATGTTCAAAAGTTAGCTCTCTATAATGAAGTGACATAGTTTATAACAACCACACTCTAGTGCAGTCCCCATGCTCAGGAGTTAGCCAACACAAATTAGGGACTCTATGAGGATGTGTGTGTGTGTGTGTGGTGTTTAAGAGAGAGACAGAACATGAATTAGGATAGCTATGGGAATGAGAAAGGATTTGATCAAGATGTAGTTTGAGATTATCAAAGAATAAATAATGTTTTTAAAAGACTATCAAGAAATACAATGTGAAACAATTGAAAGTAGGAGAGCAATTAGGGACTGGAGCAAGAATCGGGCTAAAATAGGTGGAGGATGTCAGATGAAGAGAGGAGGCACAATGTATTTAATACTGAGGTTCTTTGTTCACCAGAACATACTGATTCTATAAGCATAATAACTTGTATTTATTTTTCATAGCATCAATAGATGTTATTCAACAATACTAGCTAAAGTTAATACAACAGTGGTTAGGTAGAAATCACTCAATAAATACTTCTTTTTAAAAAAAAACCAAAAAACAAAAGTCATCTGAAATTAAATAAGCTTTTACTCACAGGATAACATTCTGATATCTACCACTTCAAATGTGGACCAGTTCTTACTAATTCTGGATTCCAGGGAATATACACTGAAACAGGTGCTTGAAGTGAAGAGTGATTAAAAACCTTACTATGAGGTAAACATCTAGGAGGGAGGCTCTGGCCTTTCCCTGTTTTGTAGCATCTGTCCCCATGTGTAGGACAGTAGTCTGTTCAGGCAGCCTAGGCCCAATTGAGTAATAGGCCTAGAACCCCAGAACACCCAGTGGGCAATTTCTGTTCACAAGGAATGATTAGAGTTCAGCTATAACTCCTGAGACCTTGGCTCAGGTTTCGGTCACAACCTCTTACAACTGCCCCTGCAGGAGATGTGTGCTCTGCCATGTGGACAGTGACCCAAGCTCCCAGCATTCTAGCTGGACCCTACCCTCAGTCAACTGACCACAGCCAGGCATGCCTCGCCCCACAGACAGATGGCCACACCTCACACAGTATAAGGAGTGGTTTGCCCTCTCCACTTTCTCTTGCTCTTTGTCCCTTCTTTCCTCTCTTGCTCTCTTGCCTTCTTGCCTTCTTCCCCTCTCTCAATCTCTTTGTTCTCTTCTCTTGCCTTCTTCCTCTCTCTCTTGCTCTTTGTTCTCTCTCTTGCCTTCTTCCTCTCTCTCTTGCTGTTTGTTCTCTCTCTTGCCCTCTTCTTCTCTCTTGCTCTTTGTTCTCTTGCCTTCTTCCTTGCTCTCTTGCTCTTTGTCCTCTCTTGCTCTCCTCTCTTGCTCTATTGCTTCCTTTCTTTCCTCTCTCTCTTTCTCTTTCTCTCTCTCCTTCTCTTCTCCTTTCCTTCCTCTCCTTTCTTTCTCTCTACATGACTGGCCTATTTTCTCTTTCCTATAATAAAATATCTCACTTATTCATTGCCTCTTTTTAACTAACTAATATGCCATGCCCAGGTATCAGCAGCAGAGAGCTCCAGGCCCCAGCAGGAGAGAGACCCAGGCCACAGGAGAGAGACACAGGTCCACACCCATGTTGGCTACTTAAGGAAATGTAGCCCAAAGTAAGATAACAGATTAAGACGTCTTGAATTCTGAGCTCAATAAAAGTGCCCACTACTATAGTTTGCATGCATAGGCAACTGTGGATAATCACATTTCAAAATGTTCAGCTGAATTCAAATATAATCAAAAGCAATGTTATTGAGTGATGTAAGGTATTTGGTTAAAAAGCATTAGTCAAATGTAGCTCTTGGCTGTGTAAGACAAGTATTTAAATGTAGATCTATGAAAGGGAAACAATTGCTACATCAGTTGACAATTGTTCTATAGAAGATTAAAATAGAAAAGGTCATCACATTTTATACTTGCATGTTTCTTAGCTAAACCAGTGATTCGGGCCATAAAAAAATATTGCATATAACTTTGAAATGTTTTCTTTCTTGTATATTTAAAGAACTGAGTTAGTTGAGGTTTTATTTTAATCTAGAAAAGTGATCTTAAGCATCTTTGTGAATGTCACATACATTGGAAA
>JADRCD010038561.1:0-17763 GCA_019843815.1 Montemys delectorum | reverse complement strand
TTTTTTTTTTTTTTTTTTCCAAGACAGGGTTTTTCTGGGTATCCCTGACTATCTTGGAACTTTCTTTGTAGACTTGGGTGGTCTTTAACTCAGAGATCTGCCTGTCTCCACCTCTGGAATGCTGGGACTAAAGGCCTGTGCCACCACCATGTCTGAAACTCCATTGGTTCTTCATTGTTTGTGGTATTAACTTGGAGATGGATTGAATTTGGGAAAGAAATTATCTGCTTGAACCAAGCATGTTGGCACTTTCTAGATCAGTGGTTCTCAACCTGTGGGTTGAGACCTCATTGGGGGTCAAACAGCTCTTTCACGGGAGTCTCGTATCGGATATTCAGCATATCAGATACTTACATCACAAATCATAAGTTTCAAAATTACAGTTATGATGTAGCAACCATAATCATGTTATGGTGAACTATAATACTGCATGGGGAACTATATTAAAGGGTCTCGGCATTAGGAAAGTTGAGAGCCACTGTTCTAGTTAGAAGGAGGGGGCTGGCGAGATGGCTCAGCGGTTAAGAGCACTGACTGCTCTTCCAAAGGTCCTGAGTTCAAATCCCAGCAACCACATGGTGGCTCACAACCATCCATAACAAGATCTGACTCCCTCTTCTGGAGCATCTGAAGACGGCTACATTGTACTTAGATATAATAAATAAATCTTTAAAAAAAAATAAAGCTTTAAAAAAAAAAAAAAAAAAAAGGAGGACCAGGAGTTTCAGGGTCATCCTCTGCTATATTGTGGGACAGTCCCAAGAAAACAACAAAGGCACTCTCACTCCTCCTTCTCTCCCTTGCCTCTCTTCCCATTCCCTTCTCCCCTCTCCACGTGGTCATGGCTGGCCCCTACTTCTCTACTCTCTCCTCCTCTGTGCCTTTCTCTGCCTCTACTACCCTCTTAACTCCCCTCTCCATGCCCTAAAGAAACTATTCTATACTAAAAAGAAAACAATTCTATACTAAAAAGAAAACAACAAAGGCAAGACCTACTTGCATTTCACTTGTAGGAACAACAAGAGTCAGTCCGAGCTGCCCCTGAGAAGAGCTCGGCACCTCTCCTGGATGTCTTCAGCAGCATGCTGAAGGACACAACAAGCCAGCACCGGGCCCATCTGTTTGATTTAAACTGTAAAATCTGTACAGGTGAGCATAATTTATGAGTTGAAACTATGGAAATAAGACAAAACTTGGTTTTGTTTAAAATTGCTGTTCTAACTAGCTGTATTCCAGGCAAGTTTAGACAGTGGTTTCTGTACTTGTGTATCCTTGCCTCGGGTATGGTGACATTCCCTTCGCCATAATTTGAGCTGAGCTCTTGAACGTGTTCTCCTCCCCTCACATTCTTCAGGTCAGGTTCCATCATCAGAGGATGAACCAGCTCCTAAGAAGCAAAAGCTTTCAGCTTCTTCTAAGAAAGAAGACTTGAAGCCAAGACATGACAGCTCTCCACCTGATGCAGTTCCTAACACTGCTGATGAAGGGATTGCAGAGACGCTGCCTGAAAATACCTCTGAGCCAGACCTGGAGAGTATGTCTAGTCTGAACCAGGAGAGAAAGGGTTTCCCTGAGTCTCCAGGCGACAGCCATCCTGAGCCCTCTTCTCTGGGTGGCCTTTCTCCCTCTTCTGCCTCTGGCGGGAGTGGGGTGGTCACCACAGTCACAGTGTCTGGTCGAGACCCCAGAACCGCCCTGAGTGGGTCATGCACAGTCACAGCCTCCATGGCAGCCCAACTGGACAACTCCCAGGCTTCAGAAACCAAACTGGACATGCTGAAGCCTACATTGACTTCTGCAGTGGTACCCAAGTCCATACTGGCTAAGCCGTCTTCCTCTCCTGACCCAAGATACTTGTCAGTACCGCCATCACCAAGGTATGCTTTAGGGTCTAAGCACACCTTAGACTCTCCCTTTAGACTGATCAGGGAAGCTGGGGATTAGACTTACCAGAAACCTGATAAATCTTTAATGTCCTAAAAATGCTAAATTTCTTGGCTGCCTAGTTTATATTTAGGTGTCATTCAGATCTTAGATACAAAGTTTTTAACTTAATGGCTTTTCCAATTTGTTGCTTGTTCAACTTATTTTCTTCACCAAATGTCTTAAGTCATTATGACTTAAATAGTTGCTTGGTAAGAAGAAGCCACAAACTTTAGGATTCTCTTTTGCTCCCAAGTATGAAGTCATCATACTTTGAAATATCCATTGTACAAAAGGAAATTAATGTGTTTTTTATTGTTTGGTTTTACAGCATTTCAGAATCACGATCCCCGCCAGAAGGAGACACAACCCTCTTTTTGTCTCGACTCAACACGATTTGGAAAGGATTTATTAATATGCAGAGTGTAGCAAAATTTGTCACTAAGGCATATCCTGTCTCTGGGTGTTTGGATTATCTCAGTGAGGTTAGAACCAAGAACTAACACTCTCACACACTCTCTCTCCTCTCCCCCCTCCCCCCGCCTTAAGTGCGTGTGTGCGTGCGTGCGTGCGTGCGTGCATGTTTTTTCATGCTGCCCTGTGACCACATTTCTGTATGTGCCCAGTATGGCCAGAGACAGAAATGTGAACTAGAAGTTAGGCATCCCAGTTCCCTGCCTCATCTTCTGAACACAATATTCTTGGAAGGCATGTGGTTGGCCTCCCACACTGGCATTAGGTGACACTTTTCTTTAAAGTTGTGGTTTCATTGTGCAGTCTGGTGTGAGAATTATTGTGTGAGTCTCTGAAGGCTCCAACTCAGGTGTTCACTGCATATTCTTCTTGTGTAGGATTTGCCGGACACCATCCACATTGGTGGAAGGATTGCTCCAAAGACCGTGTGGGATTATGTTGGCAAACTCAAGTCATCGGTCTCCAAGGTACCTGCGCACAGTGTGCTCACTGCAGCAGTGGGAGGTTGTGTTTACTCACACTTTTATAATTTATAAGTACGTGAAGGTATGAAGTGTACTTGAGTATAGTGTCTGTTTTATCATACTGGTATGAGTGCATTCAGATTTTAGTAAATACACACGCTTTGGGTTTCCTCAATTATGACTAAGGGAAAAGAAGGCTGTTTGGAGGCATTCTGGCTTCGGCACAGAGTCTTAGCTCACACATAGGCTTTGGGTTCCTAAAAATCCCTTAGGTCAGCTGCAGGCAATGTGTGTGAGGATTCTTTTGGAAGTTGTCTATAATTTGTACCAGACTGAGGGGAGGTGAGCCATGTATAATGACTTTCTAGTGTGGAGATACCCAGGTGGCACTTGCCATGTGTCCTGCCTGTGGCGGTCCCGTCATCACAGGATGGTGAAAGCTTGCTTGGTATCAGACAGCCTAAACTGACAACTGTACTTAATTCTCACTGGAAGTCCTGGGAGTGGCAGTGGTTTCAGCCCAGCAGTCTGACTGGAAGCTATCTATGTTCTTTACCCTTGATTAGTGTTGAAGAGTAGGCAATAGGACTACGACAGGGAAGTCAGAATTACTAGACAGTGTGCCTTAGGGTCCACATCTAAAGGAGGATTGAGCATGCTTCCTTGTGCTCTGTTTCCCTTATAGGAGCTCTGTCTGATCCGTTTCCACCCTGCCACCGAGGAGGAGGAGGTTGCCTACATCTCTCTCTACTCCTATTTTAGCAGCCGTGGCCGCTTTGGGGTTGTAGCTAATAACAACAGGCATGTCAAGGACCTGTACCTGATTCCACTGAGTGCTAAGGACCCTGTGCCATCCAAACTCTTGCCCTTTGAGGGCCCAGGTAAGCACCCAGTTTCTGGGAGGTGATTAGGTCCAGCCAGTCCTCACACAGTCCTCTTCATTGACACAGTCCTCCTAGGTTGTCACAGGAACATTTGGCCTCCTGGTCCAACATCCCAGGAACTAGCTTAGGATGACCAGTGGAACCATGCATGGCAGGAGAATCTGTTCTCTGAAAGTATCTCAGTTCATATGAAAATTGACTCCCTGCAAATTGTTTGCTGTTTTAAATCCGAGAGCTATTCAAATGTCAGGACCAAGACCTAGAAAGGAGAGACAGGGCCTGCCGGGATCCAGGGGTGCCTTCTACTCCAGAAAGAAGGTTACTATCACTGTTGCCTCTCTACTCAAAGTGACCTGGCCTCTTTCATTCCAAGGGACTTGATTCCTAGGGAGTCCAGTAACAGTGACACAGAAAAGCATCCTGAAATGACTGCTTTTCAATTATTGCACATATTGTAAGTTCTTTAATCTCTTGCATACTACTTAGTTTTGCTCTTTCCTTTGAAGTATTGTTTAATGGATTACGTACAAAGAAACACAGGGTGGGGTCCAGATGACATGGAGGGGTCTGGTCTAGTGGTGTGTGGTTCTGTTGAGCACCATCAAGGTGTTCTCGTGGCCTCAATTAGACCATTGACACTAGGTGCCTGAAATGGTCATTACTGTCATGTCCCCAAAGGATTAGTCTTATTAGCCAGTGGGTTTGACATGTGTTAAATATTCTTGAATGTGCTGTCATAGACTTAGCTCCTGAATACCCCGAGGCTTGTACCCCACACCACTTGTACTAACCTAACCTGGCTAGGAGGCTGAAGCCCCAAGCCCATTGCCCCAGTCACAGCCCTCTATCAACAACAGACTGCTCCTAGTTCATGGCATGGGTTTTACCTGTGCCTGCAGTTACACAATGAGCACATTAAGTGCTGGTTTGTATCATAATGCTGGGTTAAATGTCACTGGCATGATGCACTAGATGGTTTTTAGTGCCTAGCACATTTCAAAAGCAAAGTATATTAGTTCGTTCTGTGAAGCCATATTGGGGATTTAAAAAAACAAAAAAACAAAAAACCATCATCTGGATGGCAGAAGGTGCCCTGGAAGTGCTTGATGACAGCCACGTGAAGAGCTCTGGCCAGCATATTCATGACCATGGGCAAAGAGGTATCCAGTTCTCCTGGAAGTGAAGATCCAGAAGCTGACCCTTGGCACCTGTGTGAAGAGCAGCCAGTTACTTACATGTGTCTCAGCTGGTGGGTAGGAGTTTATGTCCACGTGTGGTGTATAGTGAGGACAAGTATTGCCCCTGGGCACCCTCCTCTCTGGTGGAAAAGCACACCTTTTATCTCAGAATCGTGAGTTAGATCCCTTGGCTCCTTTTTGCTTATAAACAAAAACAGCACTTCCTCCTTCATATTCTCTATGCCTCATCTTCATCTCAGCATTGCCAAACAAGGACAGACTGTTTGGAGTGTTGAGCCTGCAGAGTACATGGGCATTGGGGTGCATGGGACCCTTAACCAAATAGTACTTGGAGGAGATTCCCAGGGCCAGGAAGAAGATCACCAGAGGAATGGCACAGCCACTGTCGCTACACAGTCATCTGGGTGCAGGGTGGTGGGTAGCCAACTGAGATAGGGCAAGGTCACACTGTGCTTCCAAGTGACAGGAATTGGGGCTAGGCACACTGTATTCCACTAAGTGATGGGCACTGACCACCAAGACTCGTGTTCAGTGGCTGGTCAAGTAGAGGACACACTTGCTGAGGCCATGACACTGAAGAGTGCACTCAAAAGGTAGGGCTCTAGAAAAGTAATGAAATATATCATAATTAGACTATAGGACTGATAGTTTTTAATGATACTGTTGCCACAACTACGTTTGTGGTGTTTGCACACTGTCAGTGCAAGCAGCCTTGGCCTAGGCCAGGCTGGTAGTTGGACCTATGTTGTGTACTGATGGCTTGACTTGGCATTTTCTAGGTGTAGGAGTGTGTGATTGTGTGTGTGTGTGTGTGTGTGTGTGTGTGTGACAGAGAGAGAGAGAGAGACAGAGAGACAGAGAGAGAGAGAGAGAGAGAGAGAGAGATTATGTTGTGTGTACAAGGATGGGCTGGAGCCTTTTTCCTGGCTTGGTTGTACCTGTTCTTAAAGTATCTAATCTTAACAGAAGCCTTGGACACCTTAAGCTATCTACAGATGATAGCTCTGTCCTCTCAGCCGACCTGTGACCCCACATGAGTACCACCTACCCAAAAAGCTGGGGGTCAACACATATACCTAGGAAATTACTGGGGCTTGGGTCTGCATACTCAAAAAGCCCTTATCTGGTTGTAAAGGCTCTCCATTTAGGCTGTGAGTGGTGAAGTTCTAGCCTTAAGCTGCTATTACAGCAGATGCTAGGATATCGTGGTGTGACCAGGTAGAGTAGTCCCATGCAGTGTACTTATCAAAGATCATGATGGGAGTAGAGAAGCCATTGCAGGAAAGTGACTCACTGGTTTATGTACCTCAGTTTCTATATATGGGGCCACTGATGGTCTTCCATCTGAACTCAGAGCCAAGTAGTTTCTGACATTGGCCTCTTGAGCCTTATCTTTCTTATTTGAAGGAAGCCTGAGACTCAGAAGTTCTCTGGCGACACCCTGAGAATATCCCCTGCCAGCAATTGGTTCTTGCTCTAGAGTTGATGGTTCACAGACCCAGCCAATGCATCCCAAGCCTCTGGGTTTCTTAATGACACTAATGCCCTTGTGGTTTTATAATGATTTTCCACAAAAATGCTGATATTTATTATCTAGTATGGCTATTTCAGAGGACAGCTAGGAAACCTAGGTCCCTCTGACCCAGCTGTTCACCCTCTCCACAGTAATTTAGATGCTTGTATTAAAGCACCAGCAATGCAGGCAACTTTGACCTTAGTCAAGGGAGCAAGTTACAGGGAATATCTCCCATTCTACCCAGCCCTGACAGAACTGAGTCCAAAACCCACATGCCCACTTGATATTCATTGGAGCACACTA
The DNA here is from genome assembly GCA_019843815.1 of Montemys delectorum. Classification (NCBI taxonomy): domain Eukaryota; kingdom Metazoa; phylum Chordata; class Mammalia; order Rodentia; family Muridae; genus Montemys; species Montemys delectorum. The sequence goes on along the minus strand of JADRCD010038561.1, from coordinate 11,000 downwards.
CCCGGTTGGAGAAAAACCAAGACACTTGGTTCTGATGTTGGTGTCTGTTGCACCCCCTCAGTCCATCAGAATGTAGCCAGTCTCCTCCCCAAACCACCCTCAGGTACTCTGAGGGGAAGGGCATGCCTCTCTCCATAGAAAGCATTCCTCAGGGAGTGTCAACTCCAGTGTCTTTGTGTTTACTTTAAACAATTCCATTAGCTGGAAAGTTCTATGCTTTGAAATATTAGCAGGTAAGCACTCCAGTTTTCTTGTGTATGTATCAAAGCTTTGCACAGAAACTGTAACCAAAGTCAAATATGGTGTTGAATGGAATGTACTACTTTGATGATCTAAATCAATAAAATTATGTCATGGAAATTGGTCATTGTTTGTTTGACTTGGAACCATGTGGTAGCTAGGGCCACATGCCCTAGGTCTGCCTCTGCTCCTTGTAAGCCAGCGTAACTCTCTTCTGGTAGTACAGTGGCTCCCAGTGTCCTGCCAGGTGGTACACCCAGGGAGCATGCAGACTGGCTTGCTCCATGATATCCTTTGTTCTTGGGCACCTGGAAGAAGATGGACAGCACCCTTGTTACCCCAAGTATGCACTGGGTGCAGTGGCTTTATCCTGGTCTTAGAGCGTCAGAGTGCAGGAAGGACATGTGTGTGAGTGTGTGTGTGCTAAGTGGGTTGGGAAGTATACAGTTCCCTCATTTGCCAAGTGTGGCCAAGTCATAACTAAAAACTCCACAGTTTCTCATGCAGCAAGTATGAACATTTAGTTTTGACAAATTCAGACCATTAAAGGATTTTCACTTTGAACATGTTGAACATACTGTTAGATTGGGGAAAAGGTCAATTTGACAGGTATGAGGTTAGCAGGAATCAGCTTTGGGATGATTCTGTTAATAAGCAGGAGTTCTGTTAATAGCATACACACAAGTCACAGCACCACCTCCCACTCTCTGCAGAAGCAGGGGTTTCTTCCACATTTTGCAGACTGTTGCTAACATGACTGGGTCCAGGCTTTGAGAGACTAACTGGCACAACTTTTCAATTACACCCTTGTCTGGTTTCTCTTTCCTGTCTGACACCCCTGAGTCCAAAGGCCAGACATCTGCTCTCATACACAGGAAACAGCACTAAGCCATGTACCCTGTAGGACAGTACATTTTACATGCATCTGGTATGTCAATCTCCCGTGCTTGTTTTGCCTCATTGTGTGTCTCGTAAGAACCCCAAGGAGGGTGGTGAGCAAGTAGCTGCCACCCTGTGTAGTGGCTGGCTCCTGTGAACCCCACATCTGTACTGCAGCTGGAGTGTCCATTGCTTCTCAGGCCATACACCCCGCACTCCAGGGAGCTGAACCCTTAACCTGATGGTTGACAAAATACAGCAAGCCTGGAAAGTGAACCCCAAGAAACCTGGACCTCCACTGCCCCTCCTCCAGGTGTGGGGTAGAAATGGGGAGTTGTGTGTCACACAATGCTTACACAATGGAGCAGAGTCATTAACAATGGGACATGCCCTCCTCATCGAAGATACTTCCAAAGCCCAAGATGAATAATTAAATTTCATTGTTGACAAAATTATGCTTTTCCCAGGGTGCTAGCTTACAGTCAAATTTGGGTTTGTTTGTTTTTTCTTGTTTGGTTTTGGTCTGGGCTGTGCTGGAAGTCACCATATAGTTGGCCTTGAACTCATGAAGATCTCCTGCTCTCATACTCCTGAGTGGATAATGCACATGAGCCACCATTCCCTGTGAATATTGTTTCGGAATAGGGCTGTACATTCTGGGGAGGTTAGCCAGAAATTTAAAGAACATGGACCAGCCTGTGGAGCCCTATGTTATGCACATGATGCCCAGGTGATAGAGAAACATCTGCTGGTGAGATGCCGTTGTAGGCAGCCTGCTGTGGCTCAAAACCAGCATAAACAGCTACCAGTTGGAGCATCTTGCTATGCTGGGACACAGCTGTTCTTTTTCTTTTTTAAACAATGAGTACCCTCAACCCCATTTTGACTTTTTGCAGTCTGTACTAGTACAGGAGTCTATACAGTGGAGGGCTCATCACCTATACTTAGGTGGTCTGAAAGCCTTTTCTGGAATGAGGTAATATGGCCACTCTTGTGGAGGACTACTGTCAGCACTGAGACCCCCACAGCCCTTAGCACTGTGTCCCCCCCCCCCATAGCCTGCCACTTCCACACCCCCAGCCAACCTAGTGTCAGATTCTAGAAAGAGGCTGACTTACAGAGCCATCCCAGTAAAACATTTGAGGCCCTAATGTTCTAACAGATTTTCATAACTCAAACTTGAATGCTCTGGCCGTTTTCTACAAATAGGCTATAAATATGGGTTAGCATTTACCCTAGACTATAGATCTTAACAAGCCATTTAGTACCTAGGAAGCAAATACCAGCTGCTGTTTTTAAGTTTAAAATCCTCATAATTTCTCCTTAGAAAACTTGATAGATAGCCTTCCACACATTCTGAGTGGAGAAATTTAGATATGATGTTCAGTGAGATTGGCCTGCTCTCCACGATTTTTTCTGCCTTCCAGCTCTTTCTCTGATACACACCAGACAATTACTGCCCTATCAGTTTTTGAATGTCCCTCTAGGAAGAAGCTAGCACTGGAAAGAGGGAGGAGGGTTGGTATGAGGTCTCTTCCCCACTCTTAAAACTACATGATATGTCTAAAAGCAGTTGTTTACAATAACTTGAACACAAAATCTTTGATGATTTTAAATGCTTAAAGATTATAATATGAATACATTTTTATAAAAGTAAATTAATATGAACAGATTGATAGCTTGTTTCACTTTACACTTGTACCCTTGACACTGTGTCACCCCCACTCCCACCCCCCAAGTTACAACTTTTATAACCTGGACTTTTCTTGTTTGTTCTACATACCACAGTGGGAAGCTGGCATTCCTGAGTTAGCTTGCCAAACGGTTTTAGAGTAGTCCTTGCCTTTAAAAGCGATGTGCCCCCACCCCCCAATCTTCCTAACACTTCCTCCCTGGGGTATGGCCATTACTACCATTATCAAATGCCCTGTTTTTCATTCAAGCCCAGGACTCAATGTTTACAAAGACTTAAGCAGTTGGTGGTTGGTGGTTGCTTTGTAATCCTGCAATCAGTGAGCTCAGCAACACTGCAGTTGCTGGGAAAGCGATTGTGTCCACCATTCACAGCTCAGTAGCAACTACTTGATACAGGAATTTCTAGTGAATTTTGTTTTAAACTGAGCTGTTTTCTCGTTACAGTAATTTTGACACCAGACACTAAATTCTCTGTACTACTTGTGTGTCATTGTAGCTTCAGTTTAATTGGTCCCTATCTAAATATTTGCTAACTTAGTATATTTGACTTAATGTGTGTTAAATTTAGTTTAATATGTTAAAGCTAAAATGGGGTTGCTCTCTTCTGGCATGCAGAAGGGGCAAATGAAAGAGTAGGGCTGAGACTTCTAAAACATTGTCAGCCCTGCCAGTCAAATGTTCCAGTAACCAGCGGCTGCTTGACTCCCTCACCTTTTCTGTAGCTTTCTCATCTCAGTAACTGGAAAGACATAGTATAAATGCTGACATGTGATGGGATTGCTCACTGGAGTTCTTGTTTTCTGGTTTCTTTCAGACTACTAGGTGGGACTGGGTGTATATGCTGGCACATTCAGGGACTGGAGTCTCTCAGCCTTCTGCTGCAAACAGCCTCCCAAACTTGGCATTTTATTTTACCACAGAATCTCTTTCTCTGCCTATTGAAGTTCCCCCACAGAAAACCGTGGAAAAGGATGGGAGCAAGGCTCAGATTCTAAAGTTTGTATAAACGTTTTGTTTTCTAGGTCTTGAATCACCACGTCCAAATATAATACTTGGGTTAGTAATATGTCAGAAAGTGAAACGTCCTTCAAGTGCTGGCGAGTTAGACAAGACAGAAGAGAAGCGGACTCGACTCCAACAGGAAGAACTAGAAACTTCAGTCTATCCCAAAGTAACTGCATCTTTGCCATCCGAGAAGAAGCCTCCCAAGTACAATGTGCACTCTACAGACACAGCCGCCAGCACCACACCCCCTGGCTCTCCTCCACCCCCTCCTCCTCTTCCTGAACCCCCAGTATTGAAAATACTGTCATCCCTCAAGCCAGGGTCCACCAGCACTGTCACAGCACCCACCACATCAGCAGTGGTCACTACCACAGCTTCCCCTGTTACTGCTACCACTTCAAAAACAGCCTCGCCTCTAGAACACATCCTACAGACTCTCTTTGGGAAAAAGAAGTCATTTGAGCCATCTGGTAAAGAACCTGCTGGGTCTACTCTATCTCCACATCAGGATTGCAAGGTCAAGGGGGAGGACGCCATGTCAGCAGCTCCTTTGTTGGATCCAATTGTTCAACAGTTTGGTCAGTTCTCAAAAGACAAGGCTCTGGAGGAAGAGGAGGAAGATGACAGGCCCTATGACCCTGAAGAAGAGTACAACCCTGAACGAGCGTTTCATAGCCTGCTTGCTGAGCCAGGGAAGCCTCATGATGTGCAAAGTGTTCCTGAGACAGCTGAGAGGGAGGAGGTGGCCTATGACCCAGAAGATGAGACCATCTTAGAAGAAGCCAAAGTGACCATTGATGACTTACCCAATCGCATGTGTGTGAAAGTCAGCCCTACAGAAAGACCTGCCGACTTCACCACTGATGCCTCTAGTGCCTCTCTGGTAGAGCAGCAGAAAATGTTAGAAGAGCTTAATAAGCAGATTGAGGAGCAAAAGAGGCAGCTGGAGGAGCAAGAAGAAGCCCTTCGACAGCAGAGGGCTGCTGTGGGTGTGTCCATGGCACACTTCTCTGTGTCAGATGCATTGATGTCACCACCTCCCAAGTCGTCTTTGGGCAAGACAGAGCTGTTCTCTCAAGAGCAGCAAGCCCCGGACCCAAGTCAAGGAGCCCTGAACACCAACCAAAACTTGGACTCAAGACAAAGTAGGGACCCAAGGCAGGCCAGACGGCTCGCTGCAGAAAACACAGAGAATGAATCCCTTCCTAGGGCCCCCACAGGAAGCACACCTGGCCAACAAGGCACCCTACCTGCCAGGGAGACTCCTGCTGGGACTGCAGTAGTCCAGGGGCCTGGGCTGGCTGCAGAAGCCAAGGAGTCAATGGCTGTTCCCTGGGCTCCAGGTGAAAACGCTGTGTTGAGACCTGAACATGACATCCAGAAATGTGAGCACCCTGGTAACCCTGTCTCATTTCCCCTGGACACCAGCCACCTTCCTACAGCTGGGGATGGCACAGCCAGGCCAGCACCACCCCGCAGAGTGCTGCTGCCCACACCCCCTAGCACCACCTTTCCACCCAGCTTCCCTTTGCAACCTGAGGCCCAAAATTTCAGTTCTGGAAGCAGGGACCCTTTCTCAGGGCCCACATTTATGTCTCAGGAAACATCTCTTGGCTCAGCTCAATATGAGGACCCCAGGGGTGCTCAGTCTGCTGGGAGGAGTGACAGCCCAGTAGCTGATATGGAGGACAACAGAGAGCCACAGCCTAGGCCTGGTGAGGGCACTACTTCATTTCCCCCACCTGGGCAGAGGGGAGGGGGCCCTCAGCCTCAGTTTCCTGGCCAGCGCGAACCTGCACCACGCACTTTTGGGATGTCAGGTCATCATGGCCCCAGTTTCCCAGGACCTAGGGGGCCAGTCCCTCCTTTTTCAGAAGAGAACATTGTTCCTAACAGTGATGGATCAAGAGGCCCTCCACCTGCCAGATTTGGGACACAGAAGCCACCAATCCCTTCCTTATTCTCTGGGCAACATGGGCCACCTCCCTATGGGGACAACAGGGGACTCTCACCTTCTTATCTTGGTGGGCCCAGAGGAGCACCACCCCAATTTGAAGATCGCAAGGACCCTCATGGGGAGAAAAGGGAATTCCAGGACACACCGTACAATGAAATGACAGGAGCCCCAGCTCAGTGTGAAGGGCCAGATCAGGCCCAGTTCATGGGGAACAGGGCACCCTTTCAGTTTGGAGGCCAGAGACGGCCACTGCTAACTCAGATGAAAGGGCCCCGTGGAGGACCTCCACCCTCTCAGTTTGGAGGCCAAAGGGGACCACCTCCTGGTCATTTCGTGGGCCCACGTGGGCCCCATCCTAGTCAGTTTGAAAATTCCCGGGGTACTCACCCTGGCCAGTTTGAAGGGACCAGGGGCCAAGCGCCTGTTTTCATGCCAGGCCCCCGGGGCGTTCAGCCCCAGCAGTTCGAAGAACAGAGAGTGAACTCACCACCAAGGTTTGCAGGCCAGAGGGCATCAGCACCCCTGCCATATGGAGGACCAAGGGGCCCTGCACCCTTTCCTGAAAAAAATGAGCAGCCGCCTTCTCGATTTCACTTTCAAGGCCCATCTTCACAGCCTGTGAAGCCTCCCCCTCGGCCCCTGTTGGAGCTACCAAGCCATCCTCCTCAGCATAGGAAGGACCGATGGGATGAGGCAGGCCCAGCCACTGCTCTACCTTCCAGTGCTGGGCCTGGACAGGGCCATGAGGCTGACGGGCAGTGGGCCACATCAGAGTTCCGAGAAGGCAAAGGCCATGAGTATAGGAGCCCAGCTTTTGAAGGGAGACAGAGAGAGCGATTTGAAGCAGGACCTAAAGAAAAGCCTCTGGACGAGCCTGAAGGCCAAGGGTTGGAAAGCCGGCAGAGCCGGGCATTTGAGGATAGGAGGCGAGAGCGAGAGAGAGGCAGAAACTGGAGTCGAGAAAGAGACTGGGAAAGGAGCCGGGACTGGGACCGGCATCGGGAGTGGGACAAAGGCAGGGATAGGAGCTCCAACAGGGACAGGGAGCGAGACAACGACAGGGGTAAGGAGTGGGACCGGAGCCGTGAGAGAAGCCGAAATCGCGACCGGGACCGTGAAAGGCGGCGAGAGCGAGACAGGTCCCGGAGCAGAGACCGAGACAGGGACCGTGAGAGAGCCCGAGACAGGGACCGGGACCGAGGCCGGGACCGGAAGGACCGCAGCAAGAGCAGAGAGAGCCCTCGGGACCTGAAGCCCGAGGCCAGGACCTCTGAGGGGGGCCCTGCTGCAGCCCAGGCCTAGAGGCCATTGCACTCAGGGCTGGTGACACGACCTGCTGGTGTGGACAAAGACCTGTGTCAGCTATTGTGTATATAGGCTCAGCCTGGCAAAGATCCCTTTAAAAGCCAAGTGCATAAAATGTGTTGAGCAAAAAAGAGTTTTTGAAATAGCTATGAAGTTATATGCAGGATATAATATTCTGGACTTCAGGAATTACTGTAATTTTGTGTATAATGGTTTGTTACGAAAGTTCCCAACTTTACAATTCTGATTTTTAAAAAGTATTTCCATTTAAAATTAGAGAAATGGGAAAATGTCTACAAAAGCATATTGCTTTTTTTCAGATTATAAAGCTTTTTCCAATAACTTGACTGGTGTAAGTTTTAAGGGGATTTCAGTGGACCTTAGAGCTAGGTTTCCCTATGTAGCCATCTCTGCTTCCGTCTATCCAGGGGCTGGCTCTCAGTGCTGTCCTGGTCGGAAAGCACTTTTGCCGAAGTGAGCTGGGGGCTGTGCGCAATTGGAGCTGTGGGAGAACGGCCTTCTGAGGCCTCCAGGCTCCCAGCAACGCATCACCTTAAAAGTTTTTTCAGAACATAATTAGAAATAATCTGCCCTAGTGGAAATTGTTACATTTTAAATAGCAGTTTATTTTTAAATGTTCAAATTTATCAGCCTAAAGAAAGAAAGGTTCAGTTCAGAGCAGTTTAAGAGGGAAGAGTCAGGAGTCAAGCATTGCCCATGCTGCCCTCTGAATGGCTCTGCAGATTCCCAGACTCCAGACAGAGGATGGGTTTAGAAGCTTCTCAGTGGGATGGGGCGATATTTGTACCAAATCTGGAAACAAGGAGGATGGTGGTTAAACAGTCTGCTTCAGGAAAGGGTGTCTGCTGTGTCGCCCCGGCTGCCTCTGAAGATGCTGGAGAAGGTCGGCTAACTTATCTGACTGTGCAAATATGTTTGATAGTTCCTTTTATATTTTCATAAACTTACTTTTTCAGATAGAGAATTAGCTTCATTTGTTCTTCGGAGTCTTATTTCACTGTACATCACTACAGATTTTTCCACTTTATAGCACAGATGTTTAAGTTGAAAAGACATGGGAAAATAGCAATTTGGGATATTTGCTATTGTAAACCAAATAGTAGGTTAAATTACATGAAAGTGTCAGTTTCAACATTAATAATATGTGAAGGGTTTTTTTAAAAAAAAAAACATGTAAAGTAAAATTTTCTAACTTAAATGCACAAGCATAAAAATCAAGTGTGTTTCTTTAGGTTTACTTTGTAGAAATTTCTGTACATTGTATTTTGTATTGCAGAGTGTTATATCACTGTCCATTGAAACACAGGACTTCATAGGTTTTGTTACTTGAAGTAGAATAAATATCTACAGAGTTCTTGTCTCTGTCTTCACTCAACCTTGACCCCTAGCTATCACAGGTACAGGCAAAGGCATCCCACTCCCTACTTCTACATTGGATGCTGCCTGCTGTGTGGTGTCACCGCCCACAGTATCATGTACTGGCTGATGTTCTATACAGAACCCTGACTGCAGCTTCATGGGATTACAGGCAGGCAGTCTAGAGGTATCACTGGAGACAACATGCGCCAGAGCAAAAGGTAGTGGGTCAGAAATGTGCAAATGCCATGGGTAGGATCCAGCTTTTCACTGCTGGCTTTTTAAAAGGCGCTGAGCTGTAGAGCCAATATTCTAGTGGAGATGGCCCAACTCAAGTGCATGTGGTCCTGCCCTTGACTGCCACCTACTGGTAAGACTTAGACCTAAATCCAGCTGCTATATCCCCACATAAGTACCCAATTCAGCAAAAACTTGGTAGGATGATCCTGACCAGCGCCCAGCTGAAGTGTTCGCTGGGGCGCTGAGACAGAAGGCAACTCACTCACCAAAGAAGCCCCTGACAGCCATATCCACTTTCTGTTTTAAGACAGTCTCACTATATAGCCTCAAATTCACAGCAATCCTGCTTCAGCCTCTTGATTTCTGGGATCATAGACTGGTGCCATTACCTCTAGTTCCCATCTTAATTTGACCCTACATGTGTGCCTTGGCTGGGTTATATCACTTGTTTATTCCCAAGCTCTGTGAAACCTATTGCAGGGGTTGGTGGACAAAGCTTCCAGCTCTGGCACACCTGAGAAGGCAGAGTAGGGGGAAATGAAGAGTTATTAGGGTCCCCAGGGTATGGTAGTGCCTTCTACCTCATACTAGACCTCTGGCAACACCAGCTAGGACATACATACCAAGTCCAATAACAAGCAAGCAATGGTACCTGTGTCCCAGTGAAAGCAGTAATGATTGGGTATGTCTACAGTCATACCAAGGGCAACCACCAAGGGGAAGGCAGCTGGCAGGTACTGGATCTCAAACCTGCTTCCCACAGCAGCACACAAGTGTGAGTGTGGGGGGGGGGGAGTCTAGCCAATTTTACACCCAGCAGACGGTCAGTAAAGCTTACATATTTGCTTTCCTCATTGCTGTGACAGAATATCTAACAGAAACAAGAAATAAAGGGAAGAGTTATTCTGATTAGTAGTTCCGGGGGGTTCGGTGTGTTGTGGGAACTGGAACAACAGTCATTGACAGTGGAAGCTTGCAGCAAGTCCTTTTCACATCTCACTGAATCAGGAAGCATTGCTAGGACTTGAGAAATGGCTCAGCAGTTAAGAACACTGGCTGCTCTTCCAGAGGTCCTCCTGAGTTCAATTCCCAGCAACCACATGGTGGCTCGCTACCATCTATAAATGGATTTGATGCCCTCTTCCAGCCAACAGATGTACATAATGATAAAGCACTCATATATACATATTATACACATATGTATATATGTGTGTGTGTATATATGTATATAAAATGAATTTTTTTAAAGGGATACATTAAAAAAAAGAGAGAGAAAAGCATTGCTCAGTACCTACAATACAGTTTAGCTAGGTCCCTCAAAGCTATCCTTCCCTAACTTGGTGGCCTATGTCAACAGCTAGGTCCCCTGTCTTAAAGGTTTTAGCTCCCAGGGCAGAACCTTGTGTATTCAAAATGTTGAGCCTGTGGGGGACATTTCAGACTCAACCATAATACTTTATCTTCTTTTAAATTAATAAAATTGAGATTGTCTAGAATTGTAGGTTTATTGGGTTATTTTTGACTTGTCAATAAAGTAGGTAATTCCTCAAAGCATACGATGTTTACAGCAGGGCTTGGTAGTACATGCTTTGTAGGCAGGCAGATGTCTGAGTTTAAGGCTAGGGTTGCAGTGAGACCATGTCTCAAAAACAGTGCTGTTTGCAAGTTCCTATCTACTTTTTTTAAAAAAGGGTATGTTTTGTTTTGTTTTTTAATTTAGCTTATTTTGGAGTCACCTGTGTTCTATAAGAAGGCCTGGCCAACTCATGGGATCACCAATCTCGACTTTGGTAGAACTGTTTCTTTTTTCTGTCACCAGAGCCTTATCTGAAGTGAACAGATATGTTCACATCTTCTCAGGGAAAATTAACACAGTAAAAGCTTACCAGGTGTGGTGGTGTGGGTGTGGGTGTGGCATGGCGTGGTGGTATGGTGTGGGGAGGTGTGGTGGTGTGGTATGGTATGGTATAGTGTAGTGTGGTGCTGTGCAGTGTGGTATGATGGTGTGGTGTGGTGTGGTGTGGTGTGGTGTGGTATGATGGTGTGGTGTGGTGTGGTGTGGTGTGGTATGATGGTGTGGTGTGGTGTGGTGTGGTGTGGTGTGGTGTGATGGTGTGGTGTGGTGTGGTGTGGTTGTATGGTGTGGTGTGGTGCGGTGTGGTATGATGGTGTAGGGTGGTGTGGTGTGGTGTGGTGCAGTGTGGTTGTATGGTGTGGTGTGGTGCGGTGTGGTATGATGGTGTAGGGTGGTATGGTGTGGTGTGGTGCGGTGTGGTATGATGGTGTGGTGTGGTGTGGTGTG
>JADRCD010038559.1:0-14116 GCA_019843815.1 Montemys delectorum | reverse complement strand
TTTTCTTTGCCAAGTTCTTAGGAGCTTGTTCTTAGCCAATATTTTTCTCATTCCTAGGCATGTCCATTAGCCCTCAGAGATCTTTTATAATTTTTCTAAGTTCTAAATGTGGCCAATAAATTAAAAAAAATAAATATATGCTCCCAGATAACCAGTTTTTGGAAAATACTCCCCTTACAACATATCTGTCTCATGTATTTAGTTTCTCTGGGTGGTCCCATACACAGGAATTGAGCTTGTCAAGCTGTTTATGTCACCTAAGTTTGGCCTATTGATATAGCCTTGGTGGGTTTTCCCCACACCACTCAGATGGTATCACCTCTTCCTTTCCTGTCAGTATTTACAGCCTATGCTCTTCCAGTTGAACATCTCATTTGTCATATCCTTATCTATAGGGCTGGTATTTCATTTTCCAGTTGGAACTTCTTTGAGCTGGTACCCTAAGCTTCTCCTTCATTATGACTAACAGTGTATATGGTATAAAATAGGCAGATAAATAGAATCTGTTTGTGTTTTGGTCTTGTGTCAAATGTGCCTGCTTTTTCTTCTGTGCTTCCTTTCTTGTTCATTGTTCCCTTTTGTACTAGTATAAAATAAAAGGAAGAAGGGAGGGGGGATGCATAAAGCTGGCTCCTGTCACATTCCACTTTCTAGACAAAGAGATGCCCAAGTCCTTCCACTAGACCTGGGATCTAGATATATAATTAAGTTCTTACTTGCCGGGTGGGTTGAATGGAATGAAGGGGTGTGCTGAGATAATCTATTAGGAGGAATCTCTGTTCCAGAGCCTAGATGACCCTAATAGGCCATGCATATGATTGATCCAACTGTAAGAGAGACTACAGATGCATACAGTGAGGCTAGAGACTGAGATAGGAAACCAGCAAGAGATTCTCCCAAGAGGAGGTTATATAATGGTTCCCTGGGGATCTCCTGTGCAGATGACAAACTCTGGAAGGTACAGAGGAGCAGTTATAGACATTACTGTCACTCAGATCGTTGTCCCAGCTCCATGCTTTCAAAGTGTAGTGGGTACTCCAGATATGGTGGCACAATCATGGCAGGACAGAGCCTCCCATCTTTCTCTACAATTGTGATGGGTGCTCTGGTCTGGAAAAATCCATTTGTATCCTTTTCAGTCTCTCAGCTTAGTTTGATGCATGAAGATGATTTTGATTTCTAAGGTCCAAAGTTACTAAAAATCTGAGCTACACTTTGCTTACCTGTTCTCCTATCCCAGTCCTGATTCTGCATTAGGGTTCAAATAGGCTTGAGCCCTGTCCAAATTTGTGTTGGAGCTTGCTAGCCTGTGTATGGTATTGAGATAGACTGGATCTTTAAAGAGTGCTTAGGGACTGGGACTATAGCTCAGTGGTAGGATACTTGCTTAGCATTTGCAAAGTACTAAGTTCAAGTCCCACCACTGAAAACAAAACAAAAAGAGATCGATCATGGGGTATCACCTTCATGAACTGATTAATTCTATCATGCATTACATCCCCACCACAGTTTTCCCTCTCTCCACTCCTCCCAGTCCCCTTTGTTAGTATATTCTTGAAGAGACCTGGTTAATTTTCTTGAGACTGAATTAGTTTTCATGAAAATAGATTGCAATCCTGGCACCATGCTTCAGGTTTTCTTGTTATGTGAGCTGCTTCTACCTGTACTTTCTACCCTTGCCACTTTCGGTCATGAGTTGAAGTAGTAGAAAACCCTTATTATAAGTCAATCAGAAGCTAACACTACATTCTTAGACCTTCAAAATGAAGAGCCCAAATAAACCTCTTTTCTTTATAAATTATTCAGATTTAGGTGTTCTCCTATGGCAACATCAAACTGGCCAAGCCATCTCCTTATATCTAATTAACCATCAGGATCTGTCCTCAGATTATTTTTAACAAAGCATATCGAAGTGGTTTGGAGGGGAGGAGCTATAAACTGGCTCATAAAGCAAAGCCGCAGATTATAGTTCCTGCCAGGAAAAAGCAGTTGAGCCAGATGACAAACGAGCTCCTGGGGTTGGAACAGGCAAGTCTTGTCAAGGGGCAGAGTCAGTTTTGAAATCCTTCAGCAGGAAGCAGTTTGTCTTCCTGCTATCCATACTCTGGAGCATTCGGATATGTTTCCTTCCTGGTACTGTAATGGTAATAATCAAATATAGCTGGTTTGTCCTTTGAAGGATGACAGGTTATTTCCATTTGAAGCATATGCAGTCAGAGGTGAACATACACATACTTAGATATATGTGACCTAAATACATGAGGTCACAGAAGCTTTTTAGACTCTACTACAAATCAAGAAATGTTGGCTCTTTGAGTTTTATTGTTACTGGCATTTTCTTGTTGGTTTTAAAAAATAAATTCTCAATGCCTGGACAGTGAGTGATAAGGTTACTAGACCCCTTTTGCTACTAGCTGATTGCCATAGCCCCCCTGAGCATCATCACCATTGCAGAAGGGGCTCCTCCAGTAACTCAGCCCCACATCCACTGCTTGGTTTTCTTACCTAGAAGTCAAGCAGCCTAAAGCCACCCAAGTTTGGAACTGAGGTTTTGTTCTTTCACCATGGAGAGAAGGATGAGAGAATAAATAGAATGATTGACTCTAAAAAATGCAGGACTTTAAATCCTCGCCTGAGTTGAAGGAGCTAGGTGGTATGTAGCTGTTAAACTCCACAGAGGACCTCTGGACCTACTGCTGAGCCTGCTGGGCTCCTCATGCCGTTGCCTTCATCCAGCCACAGTTGAACATTTTGAAGAAAAGCAACTCTGGGTCTGTCCATCTTTATTTTTTTTCAAGAATCAGCAACTGCTGTGCTTCTTTATTATTACCACATTTTTGCTGGGGATTTGCTGCTCTGCTTTTTCTGTTCTCGTCACCCAGTTTGACATATTAAAATATAAAAGTAGGCCCATGTGCAATACTTCCAAGTTTTGAAGAGGTGGTCTAGAGCCATATGGGTCTTAAAAGAGCAAGGAGGGGGATGTGGGAGGGTTTGGAGGGAGAAAGGGAAGAGAGAAATGATGTAATTGTAATCAGTTGAACTTACTGAAACCTGAGAAAGTGGACTCAATCCAAAAAAGCTGGAGGGGGTGGCGTGGGGGAGGAATAAACTCCCTCTGCTGGCTGGTACCTATGTAGTTAGTACACACAGCTCACTGCTTGCAAACTAGCCCTTCTTTTTAAATGTGTGTCCTAACTGCCTCTGCAGTGGCCATGACACTCATCATAAATGTAGACCCCTGCCTCCTCCTGTTGCCGCATTCACAGGCATACTTTCTGGGACCACTTTTCACACAGTCTGTTTATTACAAAATTTTCCATCCTCTCCTGGCCCTCCTTTCTCATCTCTTCTTTTTCTTCCACTCATTCCTTCCATGTATCAGCTGCAGGCCAAACCTTACACATCAAGAGGTTTTGGTTTTGGCTTTTTTTTTTTTTTTTTTAAAAAACATGGCCCAGTAATCACAGAAAGTGTGATAGTTTGTAATTGTCATTACCTTTTCTTTCCCATGTATTTTGAGGCAAGGTCTCTGGGGTAACAGCTTCTACTACAGAGGCTTCTGTGAGATTGTTTATAGATTATTTTAAACTAGGGCCAGAGAGATGGCTCAGCCAGGGAAAGTGCTTGCTTCTGAGCCTGGCAACTTGAGTTTGATCCCCAGGACCCACAGAGACTACTCTCCAGAAGCTGTCTTCTGATCTTTCTACACATGTTGTGGCATGAGTGTGTAAGCTCACGCACATTACCATATGCACAAAATAAGTAAAACATTTTAAAAATTAAGAGTATTTCAAACCAGCAAGGATGTAGAAAGACATCCAGGAATCTGCATTGTTGAGACTTGGCAGGGAAGAATTAGGCCACAGGGTGTCGTTAGTTTCATGACCAAGTAACTCCAATTCTGAGGTAAAGGAAGATTAAATGGCAAGGTTTCAACAATAACTTCATTAGATAAACATATATCCATTCTCAAACTACTTTATACCAAGACAGAGAAGGAAGGAGGACAGAGTTAATAGGGAACTGGAAAAAGCTGACAAAGGGAATAGAGTATTGGGAGAGCCTGAGTCACAAACACACCCACTCAGTGCAGGGCCTGTGATCAAGGGCAGGAGGCCCTGAGAGCAGCTTGCTTTTTCCTAATAAAGTACATTTGTCTGCACTTATGCATACAGTACAGGGAAATATTGAAGAGGAAACATATCCAAGTATGTACATACATAATCCTGCTAGTCAGAAACCACACTTTAAATATACTTCTTTCCACTCTTTCTACTTTTTTGTGTGTTACAGCATAGGTGAGCTCATGCTGTAGCTGCAATTGGATAACTATTTCCTCCTTGCAATCTGACCATCATGCTGCTGTTGCCTGTGCTCTGATGAATTCCGTGTGTGTGCTATTATGCCAGCCTCATGGTTGTTCTCCAGAACTGGGCCTTCATAGTGGTTAACAGTGTGGTGCAGGTCAAACAGCCCTGGGATTTACTCCCAGTCCCTTCTACCCCATTTAATAGGTTGCTTCGTTTAATAGCTTGGTGACCTTGGGAAATGACCTTCTCTCAATTATTTCAACAGCAACATGGGCATATTGATACCAGTTCCTCATAGAGTTGCTGCATGAGTTACCCAAGTCAGAGATTGCTAATTCTTCTTGCAAAACTGTCTCCTCCCAAGTTGAAAGATAATATTAATAGCCATGTATTGGTGAGAAAAGGAGAGCTAGGTGAGATTGCTTGTTATCATCTAATAAGAAAGGTTTGTACTGATCTTCAGCTTTCAGAACCCTTTGTCTTTCCTACCATGCTATAGCCTTTACTCAGAGTGATTTGGTGGAATCAGTAACTAAGGCTGAAAATGTATTGGATCCAGAGCCTGGAAGCTATGATGCCTCCTCCTCGGATAAAAACACATAAACAAATAAAGACAAGAGTGCATGCTCTTGTGTGTCTTGTATACTCTAGATTTTATTGGAAACTTATTCTTTCTATAGTCTAGTACTGTGTCAGAGAAAGGT
This sequence comes from Montemys delectorum, assembly GCA_019843815.1. Taxonomy (NCBI): domain Eukaryota; kingdom Metazoa; phylum Chordata; class Mammalia; order Rodentia; family Muridae; genus Montemys; species Montemys delectorum. The sequence continues at coordinate 9,099 of JADRCD010038559.1, read as the reverse complement.
GAGCCAGAGTAGGGGCTAGGTGTCTGCCTTTTGTGGTCCCTGTGGTAATGTCATACTACAACATTTTTGGAAACCAGAAGATACTCTTTGTAGGTTTGTTAGAACCACAAATATATGGTGCCTGAGAGAGTAAGGAGTATCCACAGTGATGTGAAACATCTACCCCCACCTTCTCAGTTCCCCGAATCCTTCCTTAGTGCTATCACATTGGATGGTTCTCCCCTTGCCCGTAGCATCACAGTACAAGATGGTGCCTGGCTGTGTTCTCTGGCCACTGAAATGTTTAGCCAGTTCATCTATGTCCATCTCCCTCCTATAGTCAGTCTTGGATGACAAAGAAAAGCCCACAAACTCTGAAACCAGTTCAAGGATGAATACTATTGATTGCATTGCTACCTCTATCACCTATGAAGTAACATGTGTAATAGAAAAAAAAAATAATGGGCCACTTAAAAAAAAAAAAACCCATATCTATTCCAATTTAGCACATGGTGTAAGGTATAACTGCTATATGAGAGATCTCCTAAATGACCTTCCTCGGCATAAAAAGAGGCAAAAGCAGGGGCCACCGGGGTGGGGGCTGGGGGGTGGGGAGGAGGACAATAACTTGCCAGGCGGCAGTATACTCTTGGTCTGCATTTAGTTGAAGGTTCCATACACCCTATCAGATCTGATTTTGAGTCTTCATGGTCACTCTTGTTGAACCACTTGTTATTCAGCTGATTAAATCTTAATTGCAAATGTGGCTTCAGCTTAGGGGCACCATTGTGCTTTCTGGGTTCAGGCCATTTCTGCTGAACTGAGCTTTTCTAGAAGGCTGTGGTAACTTTAGGAAGGGGGAAGTTGTGTTTCATTTGTTGGTCTGAGTTTTGTTTTGCCGATTGAATTTGCTTCAGTGTTTATTTAGAGGTGCCAAAAGAAAGCTGGTGTCTCGAGAGAGAGAATTGCTCAATGTTTTTGAAGAGGCTCTCTAAATTGTCCATGCTGCACAGAGAAAACAATGTCTGTGGTCTGTCTATGATACTACAGCTTGCCAACAGTCTCATGTGGAATTTTGATTGATTTTTCAGAGACCCAAGAAACCGCCACCTCCATCAGCTCCTGTCATCAAACAAGGGGCAGGTAATGTACCTTTCAGGTCCAGTAAACAAAATGTGTTCATCTTTCTTTTTCACAAATTCAAATTTTCTTTGTTAAAATTCAAGATTTTTGGATCCACAGGCTGCTAGTTTTGGGGGTTGTGATTTGATCTCAGCAGGCAGGTTTTAAATGAGCTGCTGTTCTTCCTAGACACAAACAAACGAAAGTACCCATTTCGCTAAAACGTGTCTCTGCTACAGTGCAGAAATTGGGATTCTCAAGGAGAATGGCCAGACTATAAAATGAACTGGGTCTTTAAAAAAATCTGCTTTTGAGGAGCAAAGACCCAGTTATTGTCCTTACTGAGGGTTGGGTTCCCATGGGATTGCATCATTGTATATGAACAGAGTTGCTGGGGTTTCACTGTCTGTCCTATGTGGTTAGCCAAAATTTGCACTTACTTCACTTCCCCCAACAAAAAGATGGTTTTCTAGCCATAGAGACTTTCCCTCTTGACTATTTTCTAGTCTTGAAAACAAAATCTAGTTCACTTATCCTGTGTAGTTTAGATATTAGGGGTAAATAATATAGGAAGAAATGATGTCACTGCGTGGTGGATTCTCATACATAAACATGATGGATCATGCTTCCCAATGGAACTCCTCTTGATAATAGTCACACTTAATTGTGGAGAGAAATTCCTTTTGTAAATGACTATTCAAATGGTTTGTTAACAAACTGAGGAAGGAAAGGGATAAACAAACTATACGACATACATGTATGAAAGTGTTACAATGAAGCCCATTATATTGCACAGTGAATATATGTACGTACATACTAATTTTGACAAGAAACAACTAAAATAAAATTAAGGCTGCTTTTAATTTAAAAATCCACAATTATATGTATAGCTCATAATACAAGAATAGATATAAATGATCAGGTTTGATTTTTTTTTTTACACATTTATTAAGAAATATTTTGTTTTTTAAACACAGGACCTCTCATTCTATCCCTGAATGGCCCAAAACTCACTATGAAGTTCAGACTGACTTCCAACTAAGAAGTGATTTTTTTTTTCAAAAGAAAATTCAAAGTGTTTTTTTTTTAAGGGACTACAAATTTAGAAGAAAAATCTACTTCATATTATATTTCTTTTCTTATTTATTTGGCTCTAATTAAGAATTACAGAGATTGACCTGGCAGTGGGTATTAGTTCTACCTCCTGTTCCACCCCAATTCCCACTAACATTGAACAGTTTCATTTTGCCACCTAGTGGCTCTGGCTATATAAATATTTTATTGTACTAAGATTAAAATAGACTAGTCGCATGTTTTTTCTCTGAAGACCCTTTTCTCCAGAGGCCTTAGTAATCAGTTGGAGCCCAAGGCATTGAACTGAGCAGTTTGAGAATTGGGAGGCCTAGAATAGAGTAAATAAGACCAGATTTTTAGAGATAGTAGAATTGTCTTTAGAAATGAGACTATATGGTAGGTGGTAGACAAATTCTTTTAAAAATAATTTTACTGTATTTGCAATGACTCTCTCCTGGGTTAAGCACGACAGCATTTGTCTTCCAGCTCTTTTATCCTGAAGTATCTTGAGAATTGCTTTGTAATGAGGAAATACATAGATATTCATATTCTCATTGTGATCAACTTCCTTTTACCAAAAGAAACCAGATATGTAAATGACATAAATCAGAAACAGTGTTTAATATATAGTTTCATTAAAGGTTGTCACATGAAGTAGTATGTGTTCAATGGAAATTTCAGTTTTTTGTTTTTGTTTTTGTTTTTTAACCTCTTGGGGCCTCATAATTCTGATTTCAATGCCTAACACCCACCCATGGGGCCAGCCAGGTGGGCAGTCAGGTACTTATCCAAGTCTATCAGAGAGTACTTTGGACTGTTTTATGCTTTAGCTAGTTCCCAGTGGTCTTGTATGCCTGAGGCCAAAAGCAAAGATGAGGCACTCAGGTGAGGGAACAGTGGTAAGCCACAAGAGCAAAGGAGAAATGTAAAGTGATGTATTGGGCAATATGTAATACTTGAAGAATTCAGACACAGAAAAAGGATTTAGGAAAAACCACTGTAACAAACCTCCATATTCCTCAAAATTATATCCTAGATATTGCTGGTGAATGAGAAACCACTCCAAATTTTGTGGTATAAAATAACAATCTTTAAAGAGCCATAGATTCTGTGGGCTAAGAATGTGAATAGCGCATGACCAGAATGGTTAGTTTCTATTCTATCACGCCTGGGACAGTGGTTTGGAAAGCTGAACTAGCTGATGCTGGTATATCCACCTGAAAGATGATTGCTTCATTCACATGTGTTGCTACTTATGTCAGGAATGACTGGGAGTCCGGGCTTAGCAGGGGCTGCAGGTCAGAGTATATTTGCATGGCTTCTCTGAGGTAGGTGACCTCGTATATGGATGTCCAGTATCCCAGCAAAGAAAGTGTAAGCTAGATGGCCTCATAATGTAACCTTGGATATAGGGTGGAATTATTTCAACTACTGGTCAAAACATTTGCAAGACTGGCCCCATTCCAGCCAAGGGAATATAGACCTTACCTTATAATGCAAGGTCTAGCAACAATTCTAGGCTATATACTTAGTTTACTACAAGATGGAGTATAGATCCTTATGAAACCTGTTCTTATTTTATAAGATATAATATACTTGTTATGATTCCTTATTTACACGTTTTTTTTAAAATGATTTATTTATTTATTATATGTAAGTACACTGTTACTGTCTTCAGGATGTCAGATCTCATTGAGGATGATTGTGAGCCACCATGTGGTTGCTGGGATTTGAACTCAGGACCTTCAGAAAAGCAGTTAGTGCCCCTAACCACTGAGCCATCTCTCAAACCCCTATTTATACGTTTTGATGAGTAAATTATTTCTATACATTCTGCAAGCCTACTTCATCATGATCTTTGACTTTTAATGTCCAAGGAAACAGTGTTTAAATATTTAAAAAAGAGTAATGGTGTTTTATTAATTAAATATTTATAGGCATGAAAATTCTTTATAAAGACAGTCTCTCTCTCTCTCTCTCTCTCTCTCTCTCTCTCTCTCTCTCACTGTGTGTGTGTGTGTGTGTGTGTGTGTGTGTGTGTGTGTATCCCTAGTTGGCCTAAAACTGGTAGTGATCCTGCCTTGGCCTCTCAAGTGCCAAATTTATATGCATATACCACGACTGGCTATGCAAGCCAGTTTCATTACTAGAAATGAATTCTGCTATATTTCTGAACAATTAAGATCTGCATAATACCAGCAGCCATCTCATGGGGAAAAATCTATTGCCTTTGCTATACTTGATAAATATTTAAAAGTGATTGTATCAACTAAATAAATACAGAAAACATTTTCTGATTGCAATTAGCTTTTCCCTTCTAGGTACCACAGAGAGAAAACATGAAATTAAAAAGATACCTCCTGAAAGACCAGAAACACTTCCAAACAGAACAGAAGAGAAAGGTATGAGATCAATTCTTCATTGGCACATCTAGAACAGCAAGCAGTGAAGCTGCTGTGGCACTAGTCCTGATTGCCCACACAATTTGCTTTTTCTTTGGAATATGGTGATTACGGGTTTGTTTTGATTGCTTCCCAACATCTCATTTTGAAGGAAATATGATAGGTTATGTGGCACTTTTATAGGGACAGAGTTTTTCATCAAATTAAAACCAACCAGCCCAGTCATTGAACATATTAGGGCTTTTCCATGATACGTCTACTATTGCCATCTTGCCTGTACCCCAAAGTTGGTGGTTTGTAAGTTCATCAAGAGCCCTGCTCATTTCTGATGCTTTCTAACTCCTCCACTTTTCTCAGTATCTTGTGGGGAGGGGTTCATGCACCATTGATAGGTGGTCTTAGCTTGCTGAAATTACCATTCAGACAAATGAAAGCCCTCATCCTTGGTCACTGCTGGGCCCTTGACTCTGGCTAATAGCATTACAGACACATATTCCTGGCCAGGAATATTGGAGGGGTGGGGGTGGGGAAAATGGTCATACTGAAAAAAGCAACTCAGTCTCATAGTCATCAGACAGAGTTTAGAAATTCCATTGGCAGAGAGGTCTCTTAAAACCTCACACAGTCAGGTTAACAAATGTGCTTGATTCCCATCACTCTGGGTGTCTTTCCCAAAGAAATGTGCATGCCGTGGAAAGGCTCCTTTTACTAGGTGGCCAAGTTTTGATTGATCACACATTTTTATGGGAAAGTGCTATGTTATTATGAACAGGAAGCCAAGCAAATTCCATTTTAAAAAGCAGTTATTTTGAAGTCACAAGAGAAATGCTGAATTAATGAATATAATTATCTGGAGGTGCTCCTTGGTGGCCTCATGAAATTTTATTGAGGAATTTAGTATTTCACATCAGCCTACTGAAAGTTTTGCCAACATTGCAAGCTGTTAAAGATCTATGCCTCTTTCTTTCTTGGTGAGCAGGTAAAATTTGAATCATTAGAACCTCATTGTGAAGGCCAAGCCTGTGTTAGAGATCAGTGGGGAAAATTGCTATTCAGTGTACGCCCCATCAACAACTCTTTGCTAAGAGCATGTGCTGTGAAATAACTAAACACCTACCCTCTATCGTCATGGAGGACCCTAATATCTGTACCCTAGCTAGGCTCTGTGATGAAGATACTTCATCCCCTGTCCCATGCTGACTAACTTATAGATGGGTGTGTGAGCAGCCATTTTCCTTGACTGACCAAGTAACCACACAGCCCTAACTTCCTCTCAGAGTCCTTGTCCTATGCCACAGCAAATTAGGGAAGCAGAAACCCTATCAGAAGCAATAGGCCCTTCAGGGAATGAGTGCCTGAGTCTTAGCATCCTGTAATGTCACCAAAATCTATATCGTGCCATTGTCTTCCTGTTGCACAGCCAGGGAGTTAGCTCTCCTTAACATTTTAGCTTAGTCCCTCCTTTTCAGGCCCTAGTGTGGCAGAAACTGAGTTCATATAATTCCCGGTTTGGATGTGTGTTCCTTTATAAATACAGTAAAGACAATTCCAGTGATACCTTCATAGTACCCTAGAAGGCACCAAAAGTTGTTGCCACTTATTCTGAGTGCCCAAACACTGTGGTCTTATGCCTGTGCTTGCTAATGAAGGGTGTTCTAAAGACAAATACAGAAATTTTATCTGTGCTTCAATGAGGCACACCCCCCCACACACACACACACATATCAAGTTCAGTCTTTATTAGTAAGAATGTGGGTTAATGCTTTTTCTACCATATACAAGGCAAGGCTAGTTGGAGAATGGGAAAATTAAAGCTGCCATTGAATGCCACCCAATTTGACTACCAGGTCTGGATTCAACCTCTTCCTAATAGCTCCTTGACTCCAGAAACTGGTCCCGCAATCTGAGAAGTCCTACTTTGTCTTTCTAGTTCAAAATCTGTGTAGAGATCCCTGAACGAGCTATTTCCTGAGCAGTGCCCTTTCTTATTGGCCAATGAGATTCTCAGAGGTTAATCTGAGAAGTATCAGGGCAGGACTTTCCCTACGCCCAGTAGAAAAGTCATGTGGGCCACATAGTAAAACCTATCAACTATCTATGGAATATCAGTTGTCTGCCAGTACTGCACAGGATCTTAAGGAGATGTTTTATCCAGGCTTTAAAGGTTAAGTAGGAGCTTGCTTAGATGTCAGTGGCAGAAGGATCAGCACTAGCAAAAACACAGGAAGAAGAGGACATTGAGTTCTGACCCCTTCTATGTTGACTATGAGTAAGTAGTGAGTGGTGGTCTTTGCTATTAACTTGGCTCTCAGAAATGGCATCAGTGTGTGTGTGTGTGTGTGTGTGTGTGTGTGTGTGTGTGTGTGTGTGTTTTAAAGCAGAGAATAAGCAATTTATATCTAAATTTTGTCACTGACATGAGGTCTGTCTGTTTTCTTCTTGCTTGCTTCCTCAAAAAATGACTTAAAGAAAGACCAGAGAGAGAGCCAAAACTAGATTTACAGAAGCCTTCTGTTCCTGCCATCCCACCTAAAAAGCCTCGGCCACCTAAGACCAATTCTCTGAACAGACCTGGTGCGTTGCCCCCACGAAGACCTGAGCGACCAGTGGGCCCGCTGACACACACCAGGTACTGCCATGTTCTCACCAAGGCGGGTAGGCATGAGTCAATCACAGGAATTGGCAAAGGGATGGGAATCAAGCTTCGTCTAAAGATTCCAGCCACTTTTTTTTTCCAGTGAGGAAATGGTCACACGGTATTGGGGAGCAAGTGCTATGTGGGTTGTAGGATCAATAGATGAGAACTGGGCACATATCATGTAGTCCCTGCTCAAAGCCAGGGCTCAAGGCCAGCTGCCTTACAGACTGGCGATGCAGGTGGTATACTCTCCTTCACCTCCTGGATGACTTTGCACATCTTTGCATGCCTCACTTATAGCTGAGTCTTCTAACTCTAGCTATTCTATAGTCCCTTGAGCTATGCCCTAGGCTCTGTCTACTCTTCATAGCTTGGTGTAGAGTACAAGAGCTGCATGACAGTTTTTCCTGGGGTATGTGTCTCTGAACTCTAAAACCCTCAAAGACATGCTTGGCAACATGGTAATTTCTTCATTGTCAGATTATTCACTGGATGTCTGGTACATGTGTTGGTAATCCAAAATCAGAGTTGGTATTATGTATTACAGAATTGTATAGACAAGAAACCATTGGATTCTCTGTTTTAGTTCTTACTGAGAAGTTTCTACTATTACATACTTGCATAATACATGTTGGTGTGATACATCAAAGCAAGTCAGTAGCCTTGAGCTCTTCACCTGTCTCCATCAGCACACTAAAGTCTAGCCTTATAAGCTGTTTGCATGGTAAGCACTGTGGGCATCTTCCAAGGTCCTGTGTTGAAAGCAGGCAGTCCTTTAGGTTTGAATCTTAGTCTACTTCTTTGCAAATTGTTGTCTTTCTAACCTACCTTTCACCATCTGTAAATTGAGGAAGACACTGAAATTCACCTAGATATAATATTCACATATGTAACACATGCTTATAAAGTAACAGTATTCTCCTTGTTAAACTTGTTAAACTGTGTAAACTGCAGTAAGACAATAGTGTTTACTTAAATTTTTAAAAATGTGGTAGAACTCAACGTAACATACAATTTATCATCTTAACCATTTTAAACTCAGGGTTTGAATTAAGTACACTCACATCATTGTGCAGTCATTTCCAGAAGGTTTCTCCTCTGGTATAAGTGCACCTCTATACCCATCAAACAGTGTCTCACCGTTGCTGTCTTCTGTAGTCCTAGAAGTGATTATTCTACTTTCTGCCTCTATTATTTTGACCCCTAGGTAGTTCATATAAATAGAATCAAAGTGCATGACTGTTTTTACTTTGCACCATGTACTTCCTCAGTGTTCATATGTGTTGTCACATGGCCCATTTACTTACAATAATAAGAGTATCCAGTGCCTTCCCAATACTGACCAAATACAGAGACACTTCATGGCTGAGAGATTCAGAAAACATGTCTGTCTATGGGAGGTAGTCTGCCCCGCTGAGCACAGAGCTGTGGGCATCTCTAGAGCACATGAGTTAGTATTCTGTAGCTGTTGTGCCAAGGTTCAATCGAAGCACAGCCTTTTTGAAATGGCCCTTGTGAGAATGAATTGGATTATGACCTCCGATGTTCTGGTCAGGTCCCTATGTGTCTTACCCTTTTCTGATGGATGGTAAAGAGCTCTTTGTGTGTGGTGAGGCCACCTGAAAGTCCCAATATCATGAGCAACAGCCACATCAGTGCTGTGCTCATCCCAGAAGCTAACATACCAGAAAGAAAAGGTTATGCAAACAGAGTGCTGCTGTAGAGAATATGAGCTATCCAAACAGAGAGAAGATGTCGAGCAAGAAAGATCACCTATCACGTTTTAGCTTGCAAAAGGCCAGCAGAGGCCACACACTGCCAAATCCTGTTGGTCTTCAGGGGCTACACACATCTCAATATGGTCAATACTGTGTTCTAACATAC
>JADRCD010038551.1:0-10193 GCA_019843815.1 Montemys delectorum | reverse complement strand
CCCACTGCATAAAGAGCAAAACTTAGCATGAACATTCTGGTTTCTTCTGTGTTGTGACTGAGAACTCCTGTTCTTGTCATTGTGTTTTCCCTTGTGACAGTGTCTTTACTAGCATAGTGCTGTGCTGCCCCGGGCATCCATGGACCTCTGATATCACCTGGAAGTCTTATTGAACCAAGATGGTTTATACCAGCGCCTCCCGCTCCCCAAACTTCACCTCTACCCAAGACCAGGCCAGGGCTTTCTGAGGCCAGAGGTGAAGCCTGGGGATCTGTGTATCTAAACACATTCTTGGATCATTCTCATGTAGATCACACTTTGAAAATAGCTGATTGTAGTCTAACAGGAATTTTCATGAAGCATCATGATAAATATGGAGGTTTTTTTCACAATTCAGACACAATCAGTATCAAGGGACTTTGTCCTCATACAAGTTGGACGGTTGCAGCAAAGGCCTTCTCATATTTCCTCTCCCAGCAGTCTGTTGGTACTGCTCACTCAAACACCAGAGATTTAAAAAAAAAAAGATAAATGCTTGAAGACCCACTGGGGTATTGAATTTTAAGCACAAATAAGGAAAACTTTGGATCCTGTGATAGCACTGCTAAAACATACACTTTAAAAATATTTCATATGATTTATTTTTTGATGTAATGCATATGGGAAACCGTCCTTAGGTGAGTTTTGAGAATGAAGCACTCCATTAGAATGTTTAGAATTGCTGTCATGGAGAAATGGCTCAGAGGTTAAGAGCACTAGCTACTCTTCCAGAGGTCCTGAGTTCAATTCCCAATAACTACATGGCTGCTCACGACCATCTAGAAGGAGATATGGTGTCCTCTTCTGGCCTGCAGGTGTACATGCAGATAGAATATTATATACATAATAAATAAAAAAAAAGAATTGCTGTCATGACAAAACTAATACTGTTAAGAATTAATTCACCAAGGTATCTTTATACACACAGTCATCACACACACACACACACACACACACACACACACACACACACACACACCATACACAGGTATATAAATCTTAGTTAGGTTTTTATTGTAGTGAAGAGACACCAAGACCATGTGTCTTAGTCAGGGTTCTCTAGAGTCACAGAACTTATGGTAGTCTCTATGTAGTAAAGGAATTTATCGATGACTTACAGTCTGTAGTCCAACTCTCAACAATCAACTCCCAACAATGGTCGGCAGCAGCTGTGAATGGAAGTCCAAGGATCTAGCAGTTGCTCAGTCCCACAAGGCAAGCAGGCGAAGCAGAGAGAGCCTTCCTTTTCCAATGTCCTTATATGGGTCTCCAGCAAAAAGTGTGTGGTGGCACACACCTTTAACCCCAGATGACCTTGCTTGAACTCGTAGATCTTCCAGTCTTAATCTTCTAGGATTCATAGCCACTATGCCACCACATCTTTAATCCCAGATGATCTTGAACTCATAGAGCTTTCTATGTTAATCCTCTGGGATTCATAGCCACTATTCCTCAAGGTCTCCATGCCAAGATTCAGGTCAGAAACTTGTATCTCTCAGCCTCCAGATTAGGGCCACAGGTGAGCCTTCTAATTCTGGATTGTAGTTCATTTCAGATATAGTCAAGTTGACAACCAGGAATAGCCACTACACCATGGAAACTCTTATAAAGGCAAATATTTCCTTGTAACTGGCTTACAGTTTCAGAGGATCAGTCCATTATCATCATGATGGGAAGCATGGCAGCATGCAGGCAGACATGGTGCTGGAGAAGGAACTGAGAGGTTTACATCCTAATCAGCAGGCAGCAGGAAGTGAATGTAAACACAGTTCCTCCAACAAAGCCACACCTACTCCAACAAGGCCACACCTAATAGTGCCACTCCCTATGGGCTTATGGCCCCATTTTTCACCCAAACTACCACCATATATTCTGTCTTCGATTTCTATTGCAGTGGTAAAATCCCAGGATCAAACACAACTCAAAGAGGAAACAATTTATTTGGTTTACAGCTTATACACCATCACTGAGGGAGGCCAGGACACGAACTCAAGGCAGGAACATGGGGCAGAAGCTATGCAGGAATTCTACTTATTGTATTGCTCAGCTTGCTTTTTTATGCCATGTAGGACCATCTGCTCAGATGAGGTACTGACAACTGGGGGCTAAAACCTCCAAATTAATCATTAATTAAGAAATGTCCTGCAGACTTATCTACAGGCCAATCAGATGGAAGAATTTTCTCAACTAAGGTTTCAATTCCCAGACACCTCTAGCTACTGTCAAGTTTACAAAAGACTAACAAGAACGACAGGCCTCTGTGAAGTGGGCCTACCAATATGTTACTACTAAAACATACAATTTCTGGTTGTGTACTCAAATATTATGTTAATACTGATATCACATATAAAATATAAAAAATATAGTAAGCATGAAAAATCCCAGTCTTGAAATAAAATTCAAACACCTGAACAGTTAGATTTCTTAAAAATACTGAGTAGCTCTAAAACTCCAAAGTCTCTCTAAAAATCCAACTATTTTCAACTGTGTGTCTCCTAGAAAATGTTAAACATATTTATATGAATTACACTTAGAGTTAATATGCGTGTGCATATATTTTTTTTTCTTACTCCCAGAAAGAAGAACCAGGGCACAGTCACAATCAGATCAAAGCAAAATGAAAACTCAACAGTGCTCTCAGAACTTCGTCCATATTTCAAATGCCCACAAAACAGCCTACCACGTTTTTTGACAGGGCAAGTTCAAAATTCCTTCCACCATCCTCCACAAAACAACATGGCCAGGGCTTTCACAGTAGTATCCCACTCCTTGTACCAATCTCTGTCTTAGTTTTCCATTTCTGTGAAAGAAAACGTCGTGACTAAAAGCAATAAGGAAATGGTTTATTTGATTTACCGCTTAGAGCCCATCACTGAAAGAAACCAAAGCAGGAATTCAAGGTTAGAACCAGAAAGGAAGAATGCCATTTCTCTCTCTCTCTCTCTCTCTCTCTCTCTCTCTCTCTCTCTCTCTCTCTCTCTCTCTCTCTCTCTCTGTCTCTCCTTGTCTCGTATTCTTTCTTTTTTCTTCCCTCCCTCCCTCCCTCCCTTCCTCTCTTCCTTCCTTTTTTCCATGCATTTTGAAGTTTTTATTTTATTTTATTCTTCTTTCATGATATATTATTCACATTATATCACAATTGCAGCCCTGGCCTTTCCTCCCAGCTCCACTCCTTACAATTCCCTCCCCCCTATTACCTCCTCCCCTTATCCTCAGAAAAGAGGAACCTTCCTGTGCATGCCTTCCCACCTTGGGACTTTAGTCCCAACAGGACTAAGCACTTCTTTTCCCACTAAAGCCCAACCAGGCAGTCCAAGGAATCCAATGGCAGCCAAGAGTCAGAGACAGCACCAACTACACTTGTTAGGGGACCCACTTACAGACCAAGCTGTACATCTGCTACAAACGTGGGAGGTCTAGGTCCAGCCCATTCATGCGCTTTGGTTGGTGGTTCAGTCTCCATGAACCTACATGGGCCCAGATTAGTTGACCTTGTAGGTCTTCTTGGGGTATCTTTGACCCCTCTGGCTCTCTCAATTCTGTCCCCCACTCTTACACTAGACTCCCTGAGCTCTACCTGATGTCTGGCTATAGCGTGTAATTATGAAAAACAAACCATGCTACTGACACCTAGACCGGGTCCAGCAGTCTTAGTCTGTTTCCAGCCCGGTGCATAGCCGAGACTGTATATTTTTCCTTGTCAATGCCTTTCCCACCAACGCTGGCTCTGCCTCTCCAGAGCTCTGAAATCACTCTCTCGTTCCCCATGGCTAGCTGTTGCCAAACCCCTCCACACTCCCAAATTTCTGCTGCTAGCTGGGGAGACACTCTTGCCAAACCACACTCTGCTGTGGTTATCTCTCCCCTGGAGCTCAGTTGAGTCACCACAAAATGGGAAGCACCAGACAGTCTTAGTTTAGAACCAACAGATAACACAACTGCTGGGTGTGGAATCTATTGTCCTAAACTCATCATCTATTCTATGTTAGAAATCTTCCAGAGACAGATTCTGGTGGATTCCACCACCAGCTAACAGATTCCAGTCTACATGGTAACTCCTTCAGATCTGTCTCACCTTCCAAAAAGAGGGCGTTTCTCCTGCATCCCTTCTTCCTCTCTCAGACCCGGAAGGCCTGCCTCCTTCACGCCCAGTGATTGGCTTCTTGTTGTCTTTATTATCCAATCAATTAATTAGGGAAAATTCTGCTCCATCTGGCTCTATATCTGTTTCCATTTGCTGTTGGATGAAGCCCTCAGGAGGCAGTTATGCCACACTTCTGTCTTCAAGCATGGAAGAATATCAATAGTAGTGTCAGAGGTTGGCTCTTTCCCGTGGGATGGGTCTCAAAGTGGGCCCGTCATTGGTTGGCTATTCCCTCAATCTCTGTTCCAACTTCAATCCTGGTAGGTCAACCATCTTGTAGGCAGGATATATTTTGCACTCACATTCATAAAAGAAACACTACTAAAGCTTAAACTACACGTCTAGCCCCACACATTTATGGTGGGAGACTTTAAAACCCCACTCTTACCAATGGACAGGTTATCAAGACAGAAACTAAACAGACAAATAATGAAAATAACTGCTGTTGTGAATCAAATGGACCTAACAGTTATCTACAGAACATTTCACTCAAGCACATCCCACATCAGTCACTTATCAAGAGAATGCCCCCTAAACTTGCCTACAGACTATTGAAGGGAAGCCTTTCTCAACAGAGGTTCCTCTTCCCAGATAACTCTAGCTAGAGGTAAGTTTATTAAAAACAAAGAACAAAAACAAACAAACAAAAAAACCCCCAACTACTCAGGTTAGCCACATCTGTGCAGGAGCATAAACACACATGCACATACCATAATATAATGTTTCATATACATACATATACACATACAGGTATACATGCATGAGCACACAACTTCCCCTTGTGTTTCTTAACAAAGCAAAACCTTTCTACATGAACTTTCAAAATAATTGTGAACTTTGAATTTTACTATAAGAGCATTGGACACTAGAGTTCAGCTGAGTAGCATCAAAGTACAACCCCTACTCTGTCCTCTTTGCAATGGTTGCTAATTGACTGAATAATTATTTCCAGCTGTTGGCGTTTCAATCGAGTATCTTCCACAGGGGCCTTCCAGATCCCTGTAAGTCTTCTCCACATCCCATGGATTTGCCTTGGATCACGGTAGAAAAAAAAATGTCCAAATCCAAGATCACTTCCCAATGCATAAATAGTCAGCATTTATAGATATTTGTCCTCAAAATGGATACCATCAACATCAGAAAACTACCGCATGCACAATATGCAACACTTTAATGTCAACTCAAATATCTTGAGGGTAGAAGAGGAAAAACTAATGATTTCTTAACACACCCTTTCTAAATATATTCCCATTCTTTTTGACTTGTAGCTATAAATAACATAGAATTTAGGAGTCATTTTTACTCTAAATATATAAACCAGACATAAAATATACATCTGCCATCATGCTTAACAAGTAAAATTACAGATAATTTTTGTCTTGTGATTTACTGGTTTGGGATAATTAAGAAAGGAGTCACTTAAAGGTCAACTATTTGGTGGCTGAATAAAGCTATTTTTTCTCAACTGTATTTGGTCTACTGATAAGCCACGATGTACTCAAACTTGTGTGTAAGTAGAAGGAAAAAAATCACAGGAAATGAAATAAAGAATGAAATGGCAATAAAGTTAGGAAGGAAGCAATGATGCAATAGACTGTCTAGGAATAAAAAAAAAAAAAAAAGAGCCTACCTACTCCTAAATTCTTTTAAAGGGGTAGCATTAAAGTTTTAAAAGAACATCTCTTCTTTCCCCAGTTGATTGTATTTTTTTCTCATGTGCACATAATTTCTTGATTTGTGGATTTTTTTGCTAAAGCCTTTAATTTAAAGGTGTTTTGAAGATAATTTTTGTAAATATTTGGAGAGGTAATGTCAGAAGTTGATTTTTCTCAGCCTTGTTACTCTGTTTTTCCCTATTTACGTGCTTTCGATGTTCCCACTTTGTAGCCCTGACTAGCCCAGAGCTGGCTGTGCAAACATATAGAGTTCTGTCTCCCTAGTCCTGAGATTAAATGTGTGTGTGTGCAAGGATACCTGGCCATTCGTGCTTATTTTTAATTTTTGTTTTGGTTTTCCCTGCTTACTGTTTTCAAGTGTAACAGTTATTTTTAGAAATTATTTAATAAAAACTACATAATAACACAATATTCCTTAATGTGAAAAACAATACAACAAAGACACAAGTAATAAAAAAATACAATTTTAAAAAATAATTCTATTACATGAAGGTTTCAATATGTTATTATTTCTGAAACAAACAAACAGATACGAAATAATTTTCTTCTTTAGTCTCATATGCTCCTAGTATAGAGGAAAATCTCCCACAGGCTTTGGATGAAGAATCAGGACATTCCAAGCATTCTGTGAATGTGAATGCACTCAATAATGAGACAACAATTTGTCATAATTAATACTTGTTCCAAAATCAGAATGCAAAGCTTGCCATGCCCTTTGCTGAACATAGAGTATGTGGGAAACTTAGGAGAAGCAAGAAATAATCAAATTATTAAAATTTCAGACAAGTCGAGAAAGATTCTAAGTTTTATAATTAGATTACAGATACCAGTTAGGAGGCTAAATTCAACAGACAAACATTGCTTCTTGAACATGTAGATGTTAAATTTTCTATATTACTGGCAATTGCCAGTTGTTATACCAGCTGCAAAGACTCCTAAATGCCTGTCATGGCAAAGGAAGGCAGTTCCTTTTTTTCTTCCACTACTTTGTGTGTTAAATGTTTGCTGGATGGAAACACTCATTTAATATAGAGACCATCATATAAATCCTATGATGAGAGAGTGCTTTTAAGGACAGATACTATTATAGCAAACATATTTTATGTTCTTTGAATTATCTAAGTGTGATTTCCATTAAGTTATTTAAGTATAATCCACATTTTATATATACTCGATCCTGAATCTGTGCAGTATTTCTATGGTTTCTGCTTAATTATACAAGTTTATATGATTACTTGACTATTAAATTTTTCTTTATACAAGGAAAAGAACATATGTAAGAGTCCATTACTAAGAACTGAATGGAAAATAATTCACGAAAACAAGTTCCAAAGTATGTACCAGTGGAAAATACTCAGCATACCAAAAGCATGTTGACTGGAGTGTGGATGATGCCTATGTGCAACAGCATTCCAACTCCAAGCTCAGTGTGGTGTTCACAGGAATGGCAAGTACCAGAGAAGGCTGGAAAATAACAGTGGTCTCATGTCCTCAGATGTCATCCTACAAAGCTGTCCTTCTTAAATAAATAAATAAATAAATAAATAAAAAAGCTTTACACCATCAGAGACTGCAAGTACCAAAGTAAACATCATGGGCACCCTCAACTATATACCCCCAAATGATTCATTATATTAAAATCCATTTGTGAATTCCAGGGAAGCCAGACTATAAAAGCTCTTAGCACTCGTTGCAAAAGAATGCTGTCTGTTGAAGTAGATCACCATTTTCAGGAAAGAAGTCAGGAGCTTCAGCACAACCTTGGAGACTTTCATTTTACTTTCTTTGTCCACCAGACAAAGATTGGTCCAGGATGTTCTTTCTTTCTGTTCTGGGGTCCATATCTCTAAAATTCCTAACCTGTAGGTTGTTGAAGTTCAGACTAAGACAACTCTCTAGAGCAGTGTTAGGTGGAAGGTATGTTGGGTGCAGTTTCTCTGGCTTTGTGCATTTCACAATGAATTAGCATTGGTACATTGATCTGGAACCCCTCTCTTCATTCCAGGCTTGAAGGGGAGATCAAAAATCCATACATTCTAACACAAAATATTCTGAAGTGTATCTTAGTTCACTAGATTCTTGTAGCACAACTCTTAAGAAGGGAAAGGCTCCAATCGCATTGACTCACACACTTAAGTTTATGACAAGCTTAGATGCTTTGAGTCTTCTAGGACATCAAACTTTTATTACCACTGATTTCTCCCACCAACATGAGACATTCTCTGTAGTGTCCCTGGTTCCTAAAACCTGAGATTCCAATTTTATCCTGAGGGATAAAATTCAAGTTTACCAGAACTTCACAGTCAGTGCCCTCCTGTCCCATTGCTCTCTCCTGGTACCACCAATAATCTCAACATCCATTATCATCACACCTGTGTCTAAACAAGAATGTCACCGCTTTTCCAGTCTTTGCTGTCACACACTCTCACAGGCCACTGTGAGCTGTTGTCTACCCCTTCATACGCACATACACTCATGCTCTCTGCATCTAACATTGCATTATTGATTTCTCACACAAGATCATTCCTTTGGTGTAGTCTTTTTAAAGCTTCTGCCTATTAAGTTACACAAAAGAGAGAAAAAAAGCTTTGTCCATGATGTTTCTGGCACATACTTCAAAGCCCTCCTAATGAGTCAAATCTATATTTCCCCCATTTCTACTGGTAACGCTGCACAGTAGACACAGCCTTCCTGAATTCATCACGCCCAGCCTGATCCTACCCCTTCAGTCTTTTACCTGCAACCCCAGACGTATTTATAGAAGGCACTGGAACACATCACCTCCTTAATTAGAATCTATTGTTGACAACCTACAATGGCAAAGTTCATTTCTGGGAGCTGCAGTTCCTGCAAGAGCTGAGCTCCTGCATCATCCTTACCTCACCCTCTTATATGCACATAAAACTTCTTTGTTCTTGCTGAATTGCTTCAAACCATGCTTGTCTGCATCATGTTCTCTACTGCCAATACCCCTGAGCATGCTCCTGCTAGCATGTTGCCTAGACAATTCTCCCAACTTAATAATTCCAGGATAATGACTGATATCCATCTGCCCTGACTTCTTTACCTATACCAAACCCTTCACCATAGCTCCTACTATGGCTTTCATAGCATTTTATTTATGCATATGGGTTTCTTTAAATACATTCTGTCTTTGCCTATAGATTGTAAACTTTAAAGACTATGATAGTATTTGTCCACCTAAGACATGGTGGACACTTAAATGTAGTTACCATTCTTGTCCTCTCCAGCATTTTATTCTAGTTACTTGACCTTAAGCAAGTAATTTAACTTTTATTTAGATATAGTCCATATTTGTATATGCAGCTGGCTCTCTAAATGTGTATCTGTAGATTCAGTAAACTGCAGAAAGAAAATATTTGAAAAACATTCTGAATGTAAGAGGCGCATCTAGATGTTTTATCCATCTTTTTCCTGATAATACAGACAACCTTGCACAGAATTTACACTGTATTAGGTAAGCAATCTAGAAATGAATTGAACTATTTTCAAGAATCTTGATAGTTATATAAAAATACTAATATTTTTAATAGGGAGTCCTACATCCCTTTTCCTATAGCTATTGAAAGAAAGCTGTGCATACCACTGCTACAAATAGTTTACATTTATATGGGCAATAATTTGAGGATAACAAGTAGCCACTCAAGTTTTTAGAGTTCTAAGCAGTGTGCCTAAGAGAAAAGGCATCTAGTACATACTGCATAGTTGGGCATCATGAAGAAGAGGCATGGGCTGTAATAGGGACCACAGTGTCTAGTTTTTCAGACTGTAGTTTGCTGAGTCCTGTCTTGTATCTAAAGTCAGTGTTTTGCTCAAAATGAGACATCTGGGCACTTGAGACCACTGTCTCAGAACAAAGAATTGTCTCTGAAATACCCAAAATGCAATTACCCTTTTTCTTTTGAAAAATGACACGAATGTTTTACTTAGGTTGTGCCTGCTTGAGCAGCCTCACATACCGTGTTCATGAGGTATTGACAGTTGATAACGATTCAGCTAATTTTACAAGTCAGGAACTTTAGATCTTGCAACAGTCATCTCAAATGTCATGTTAGTAATTTGACAGATGAGAAGCTGGAGGTTCACTGAGGTTAAGCCATTGCCCTGGGCCACATCCAGTGAGTACAACAGCTAGAACTCAAATTTAAAAGTCCTGAATTGTAAACAGGAAATGCATGTAAAAGGACTTGACTTTGTCCCCTAGATTCAGGTTCATAGAATAGACAGATAAGCATGCATGTGCACACATAGACACACACACACAAGACACACACACACACACACACACACACACACACACACACAGAGACAGA
>JADRCD010038480.1:0-15827 GCA_019843815.1 Montemys delectorum | reverse complement strand
TCTCTGTAGACCAGGCTGGCCTCAAACTCAGAAATCCACCTGCTTCTGCCTCCCAAGTGCTGGGATTAAAGGCGTGCACCACCACGCCCAGCTTGCTGCTTTTCTTTTATTACCTTGGGCTTTACAGAATTTTGTCAATATCCACACAAGTTCAAACCTCCACAAGCTGTGTGTAGTTTTATGCTACTGCCTTTGCTCAGGAATTGGTCATGTTACCAGCCCCTTCTCAACTTCCCGTGAATCCACTAGTAAAAGTCATACACACATGTTGTTCTTTTACAACTTTTTTTCTTGGCAGAATTGCTGAGTGTTACTGTTTCCCACCTGGAAAAAATGTGCTCTTATTAATATTTTTATCTATGTCTCTCTACCTGCTAGTCCTACCTAGACCCTGTCAAACATCCCTGGCCACCCTCTTATAGTAGTGGCCACAGGCCCTAGCTCCCCATTAGACCGCACATAGTTGCTGCATTCTTCTTCCTCTAAAGCATGGCAGAAAAACCTTCTCTCAATACCTGCATTGCCTTTTTCTCCTGGGAAATGGAAGCCACAACTGTACTTGCTGCCCAGCAATTGGTCCCTGGCTTTCTTTACTGACAAATCAAGGACCAATTGGGGAATAGGCCCTTAGCATCAGCAGTTTCCCCTTCATTCACATGAAAAGCTGGCAGCTTCCAATTTCATCTAGCTGGCTGCTCATTGTTGTGATAGGTAAGAAAACTCCAACTTCTGACCTAAATTCCTGAAAACTCTGACCTGGCTCAGACCTCAGAAGTGTGTAACTATGGTGAAATGACCAACCTTTGTTTTGTTTTGTTTTTTATTATTTGTTTGTTTTTTGGAGGTTTTTTTGTATTTTTTTTTCCAGACATGGTTTCTCCTGACTGTCCTGGAACTCACTCTGTAGACCAGGCTGGTCTTGAACTCAGAAATCCACCTGCCTCTGCCTCCCAAGAGCTGGGACTAAAGGCCTGCGCTAACTAATTCAGATATAGAGGAAGTGAGGCAGTTCCTCACATAGCTGGGAGGAATGAGGCAGTTTTTCACCTAGGGAAAAGTTTCTCACATAGCTGTAAATTCCACCATGTTGGAATAACTGTGGTTTTCACATTTAAAAACATTTTTTCCACCCACATTGCTAAGGCATGTGTCTCTAATTTGGTTTAGAAACTGTGGCTCTGTGAGCAGTTTTAACAAATTCGGCTAATTATAATCTGTATTGAGTCTAGTGGACTTGAATTTTATTACACTGTCCCTCAATGTCCTTCAGTACTCTGGCCCCTTCCCACACTAAAACCAGCCACTACTCGGGCATCTGGCAAGTTTTTGACAGCTAAGGCAGAAATGGCAGGAAAGAACTCTCTGTAAAAGGGAATAATCATTTCTGAAGGCTATGGCAGGCATGGCTGGGGAAAAACCTCTCCATAAAAGTGAAAAACCATTTCTACCACTAAGGTAGAAATGGCGGGACAGATCTCTCAAAAAAGGGGAATAACTGTTTCTTAACTGCTAAGGTAGAAATAGCTGGGGGGAAACTCTTGATAAAAGGGATAACAATTTCTTAACTGTTAAGGTAGAAATGGCAAGGGGAAAAAACCTTTTCATAAAAGGGAAAAACCGTTTCTAACGGCTGTCGGGAATGGTGTGGGGGGGAAAAATCTCTCGCTACCCCGGAATAACCGTTTTTTAAGGTAAAAATGGCTTGAAAGAACACTCAATAAAAGGGGATCACCTTTTCTAGACAGATAGGTTAGAAACGGCTGGCGAAGAACAGTCAGTAGAAGTGAAAAACCGTTTTTTAACGGCTAAGTGGGGAATGGCGTGAAATAAGTCTCACTACCCCGGAATAATCGTTTTTTAAGGTAAAAATTGCTTGAAAGAACACTCAATAAAAGGGGATCACCTTTTCTAGACAGATAAGTCAGAAACGGCTGGGGAAGAACAGTCAGTAGAACTGAAAAACCGTTTTTTAACGGCTAAGTAGGGAATGGCGTGAAATAACTCTCACTACCCCGGAATAACCATTTTTTAAGGTAAAAATTGCTTGAAAGAACACTCAATAAAAGGGGATCACCTTTTCTAGACAGATAAGTCAGAAACGGCTAGCGAAGAACAGTCAGTAGAAGTGAAAAAACCGTTTTTTAACGGCTAAGTGGGGAATGGCGCGAAATAACTCTCACTACCCCGGAATAACCGTTTTTTAAGGTAAAAATGGCTTGAAAGAACACTCAATAAAAGGGGATCACCTTTTCTAGACAGGTAAGTCAGAAACGGCTGGGGAAGAACAGTCAGTAGAAGTGAAAAAACCATTTTTAACAGCTAAGTGGGGAATGGCGCGAAATAACTCTCAAAACAAGGGCGCATCTTGAGCGCGGGCATTTTTTTTTTTTTTTTGCACTTGGTACTGAACCAATCAGAGTGTGGATTATGAATTACATCACAGTGGGTCTCATTTTGTACATCCCACAATTCTTAGACCCCCCAAAGGTCACAAGGACTTAAATGCAATCAGTTTTCACCAATGAGGAGTAAGTATCTAGGGTAGGGAGGTTCTCTAGTAAAAGAGAAGATGAGAGTAAATATTATCCCTGTCAATCTTCTTAGCATCAACCAATCTAGATCCGTGGGGGTGGGACCATAAACTGCCTATAAAAGGGGGCTCACAGGGTGCTCGGCCTCCATTTTGTCTCAGCTTTTGGAGTGGTCTGTGCTAGACACTCTATGCTCCTGTAAGCTGAGGGGGTGGTAAACCCCTGAGACTAACAGGACAGCAAGCGGACAAAAAGGTGAAGACCAAAGACCATTTGGGAGTGGCGAAGGGGAGCTTCGACTGTGAGGGTCCACATTGACTGGTAATCTTGACCAGAAGTGTGTACCGGACCAGCGCAAACCGGACCAGACCGGAAACTGGCGCAGACCAGACCGGAAACCAGCGCAGACAGCGGCATAGACTGGGAACATTAGCGGTAAGCAAGTATGGGGAGTGTTCTGGGAGCCTTGACTGGGAACGTGAGGGAGCGTCAGCTTCTAGAAGCTGTCTTAAGATTTTAGTTCTTACATTTCATACACAAATTATATAGTTCTTAGTTACATGTAGTATGCTCTGTACAGCTATCTACAGACTAATTTATGTAGGGGAACAGTAATATGTGTGTGTGTATACTTTTATTTCTTAAGAGTCTATATGTAAGAAAATATAATGAAGCCTACTTTACTCATTAAAATGGTTTTTAAAAATAACTAGGTAGAGCTATCAATGGGTAAAGCAGGAATATGTGAAATCCCAGCACTCCGGAGGTGGGCACAAGTATGGAGCAATGTCTCCGGTTAGGAGTATTGAGTGCTCTTCATAGAATGTAGGTTCAAATCCCAGCACCAACAAACTAACGGCTGTAATATCAGTCCCACGGGATCTGCTGCCCTCTTCTGGCCTCTTTGGGTACTGACTGCATGACATGTACAGGCATACATGTATACAGACATACATGGGTATAAAACACCCATACCTGTAAAATAAAAGAAACATTTTTTAAACAATGAGGTCAGTAAGTCTTATAAGGTTACAGTATTCTTTGAGGCTCAGCTAAATTGTGTTTTTGTCTTAAAACCTGATTTTCTTTATTTTATTTGGTTAATTATTGCTTTTGGACCCTCTTGTGTATGGTTTTATACTTTAGTGGTGTTTTCAAAAGTGTGGAAATCCAGTGATATAGCTGTATTTCTCATTACTAAGGAAGGGTATTGCAGGGGCTAAAGTGGGAATAGTATGATATCATAAGTTTGAGCACAATCTGACCTCAATAGCCAGGCATCTCAAAAAACAGGGTCGGGGAGACAGGGAACCAGGTTTAGGAACAGCACAGTGGCTTCTATAGATGTGATATATTTCTTATTCCACATTTTCGGATGTTTTTTGTAATTGTGTGCTTGTTTAAAACTTAAGCTGTTTCTGTTATTTTTCTACCAGGAAAAAAAAATCCTATCCTGGGGGATTGAATCTATAACTTTAGGATACTTAATAGCTGATAGCTACTTGTCTTTCTGTGAATTTTGCAGGGGTCTCCCTCATTTTTAAATGTTATTTGTATAGTTAAATTTTGTTTTGTTTTGGTTTTGGTTTTTCGAGACAGGGTTTCTCTGTGTAGCCCTGGCTGTCCTGGAACTCACTCTGTAGACCAGGCTGACCTTGAACTCAGAAATCTGCCTGCCTCTGCCTCCCAAGTGCTGGGTTTGTCATCAATCTTCTCATGTAGTGATTTAAAGAGAAAAATTTCTGTTTTATATATTTAATTTTTTGAGTGGTAGCATCCTATAACTTGGTTGCACCTCTAGTCTGTTGGATATTTTAATTTGAAAGGTGTGAGGCATTTACGTGAGTAAGGAAATTATATTTTTGTTGTTTATATGATGGGTGTGTTCACTTGTGTATGCATGTGCACATGTGTGACACAGAGCATGCATGGAAATCAGGATAACTTGCAGGGTTCATCTAACAGCCCCTGATCATGCGAAATGGGAAATGAACTAAAGTTGATAAGTTTGCAGGGCAAGTGCTTTTACCATCTGGTAAAAGCCGTCTCAATGTCTCAGAAAGCAAATGTGTGAATATTCAATAGTTTGGGTCAGTAGAATGCACTTGGAAGTCATGTTGTGTAATGGGTCTTTTTGCTTTGTTAGTTTTTAGTTTTCTGTTTATTTGAGAACAGGGCTTCATGAAGGCTAAACTGGCCTTAACCTCACTGTGTAGCTGTGGCTGGCCTTGAATTCCCAATTCCTCTGCTTCTACAACATAGGTGCTGGAATTTTAGGTATGTACTGCCTTTCCCAGTCTTTTCAGTGGTGTTAAAGTTAGATATTTTATAGTAAAGTTGTATATTAATTTAGAAATTCTGATGAAATGCCTACAATGGTCTTGATGAAATAGACTTGACATAACTGTGCTAGAAAAATAATGGGAATTCATTACTCACTATACAATATTTAACAATTTCTTTTTGGTCAATTCAATATGAACTATGGTGAAGGTTAAAAATTTGAATAGTAATTTTGATTCTGTTGTCAGAAGTAGAATGTGCTGCTTACCTTATGTTATCTTTTTCTCTGCATGCCTGCCTCCCAATCCATTTTCAGACGTTCTTCTGAGCAAGAGCACCTGTGTTCCAGTCAGGTAGTGCTTGACAACCTCCTCACAGGTAAATGTTCTCACAGGTTTCCACAGAACCTCCTTTAGAGAATAATGGAAAACTACTTTTATGGCCTGTTTATAGTTGTGTAAAATGAAGAAGGTGGAATGGGTACCCATTTTTAAAATACGTATGCTGTGAGATGTGATAGATATTTTATAGAGGACCAACGATTCCCTCTCCTATGTTATCACTAAAATAGATGTTAAACTCTTTCCCCGAGTCTTTAGAGCTCCAAAATACCAACAGTGATAGACACATTATCTCTATGACTTAGACCCTCCCAAATTTTTTGTTTATGTGCTTGTGCATGTATATGGAGGTCAGAAGAGTAGTTGGATCCCTTGGAGCTGGAGTTACAGGTGGCTGTAAGCCACCTGATGTGGGTGCTGGGAACTGAATTCTGGTCCTAAGAACAGTATTTACTATAAACTGCAGGCCACCCTCTAGTCCCACAACTTATTCCCCAGAGGCATCCTTTTCCAGTTACTGCTTACTGTCTTCTGTGCTGTGGCTGTAACTGAGAAACATTAACTATGTTTCTCATATGAGAACTATGCTGTTCTCATATCACAGGAATGAATTCTGAGCTTTAAGTCAATTTTTTCTTAATTTTAGAAAATCTAGTTGACAGTGGAAGAATTGCCTGGAGTGTACTGTAAAAAACAGACCTGCAAGAGTCAAGAGAGTGTTGGAGTATTCAGGTACCTTTTGTGATTATAACAATGTGATTTTGAAGAGAATGTGAAAGCCAGCTCTTTTCTGAGACGGCAGTGGGTAGGGATATAAGACCTATACAACAAATGGGTGATAGCAAACGTGGGAGCTTATTGGCTTATACCACTCATAGCATATATTTGGTATAGAGGTCCAGAAAACATACATAAGCAATATAAGTAACAAATAGGCCAGTTCTGCAAACCTTGACCTTTCCATTCATTTTGAAAATGTTGCTGAGACTCTAAGGCATTCTGGGAGTCTAAAAGTCACTTAGCTTATTTTCACTCTAGGTTTTTGAATGTTCTGTCTACTCAGCTGGTTTCTAACATATACTTCTATCTTTTAAACTCTTGTTAAATCATTAGTGAATTCAGGTATTGGGATCTGGGAAGAATTTGTGTTCTATTTGCTAAGGCATCTTGACACCTCTCTCCCATTTCATGTAAAAGAAGCACAGGAATAAATGGATTTGATTAAGTTGGGTGTGTCAAAAAGCATCAATTTCAATTGATCTTCACAGAATGTTTGCTCTATTTAATATGCATTTTTTTTCTTGTTACTCTTTAGGCCAGAGGCTCTGTTCCATACAGCAGCAAATCCTAAGGCTTGATTGGTAAGCACATTGTATTTGTTGTGTTTTAACTCAAATTATTGTCTGAGTTTTTTCCCAGGTGTGTTACAGGTCCTGTATCTGAACTTGATTTTATCTTTACTGTTAGTTTTCTGGCTAAGAATACAATAACTTCATCAAGATTCCTTTTTAAAATTTTATTTGATGTTTATAGATGTTCTTCCTATATATGTATATATGTGTGCCATATATATGCCTATTGCCTGTGGAGAACAGATGACATCATCTGATCTCCTAGAAATGAAGATACAAATGGTTGTAAACTACCATGTGAGTGCTAACAACCAAATCTGGGTCCTTTGGAAGAACAGCAACTCATAACTGTTGAAGGATCTCCCTGAGACCCAGGATTTCTTTCTAGTGTGTTATAGAATTGCCTGTCAATTTAAGATTGAAGCATTTAGTATATTAGAATACCAAATTTCAGACTAGAGACACTTCTAAAGAACGATTATATTTTAGGAGGGGAAAAACAAGTCAAACAACCCCCCAAATATTTAAAATAAAAAAATAAAACTTTTATATAGCACACTGACATTTCAAAGCTGATTTATCCTGAAATTAGTAACTTTAAAGCTCTAGAAAGTAGAGGTCATTGTTATTTCTCTTCAAGCAGTAGACTGAGGCCAGAAGTATTTATAGAAAGCATTATCCAGAATCACCTAGTGGAGCTTACCAGACTTGGTCCTTCCTGAAGTGGTATGATGTAGATCCTCAATTCTTCACTGTGGTATTTTCCTTTTGAATGAAGTTCTACCTGCTGCACAGTAATATTCAATCTCTTCATTGGGAGTTTTTGGAGGAAAACTTAAGAGTACCTTAGTGGGTAATTTTGTTAAGTGTTAGCTTAGCATTCTAAAGTAGTCATGAAGCTTAAGAATATGAATTGGAAAATCTCTACTTGGGTGGATAGCCATAGAATTTGGACACCATAGGAATAGTGAATGTAACCTTATTTCAGAACTCAGGATAAAGTATGGCTTCTATTTACCAAGGCAGTTCAGATGTTTCCCTTCAATCTTAACTGTGAGCTACTTTGATTCTCAGTTATTTTGAGTTTTAATGTGTTAATCCATGGTGTGGTTTTACTCTCTGAAACTTTTACTTAGATTAAATGTGTTTTCATGCTGCTTATTTTATATGGGTACCAGTATGGCAAGGGTCATTTTCGGTTAAGCCTATGGATAATGGCTCTTTTATGGAGGAAAGGGGCCTTTTTCATAGTACTTCATGAAAAGGCACTATTTACACAGAAGTTAATAGGCTCAATTTTGACTTTAAAAATAACTTCCAAAATATAATTGCAATATGTGCTTACAAGAAAAGTCTAGAGACTACAAAAAGTGGTGTTTAAAAACAATTGGCTTTCCACAGGAAAAGAAAAATCAGGTATGTGGGATTTTTCCAGTTTCTCAGATGTAAATGCTTTCACACTGAGTAGTTTTAAACAATTACAATGACATAGGTAAATACAAATTTAGGAGAAGATACACAATTGGTTCATCTTGGTAAGTTCTAAGCAGCATTGGGTACATCTAAAATTACTCACAGCCCAGGCATCTATCTAGTCATGACCACTCTGAACATTTTGATGTTACCCCAACTAATGTTTTTTATGAAAATATCCTTATTAGTTCTGAGAAGGATATCTTTAAATTTATACATTCTCATTCGTGTCTTACTTCATTTCTTATTTCTAAACTTTAATATTCTATATGTAGGGAAAGGTATAATAACTCATTGAACTTAAAGAATATGTTTTGTTAAACCAAATAATCTAGACAGCATTGTATTGTGTGGGATTTTAAAAGCTGTGTAGTTCATGCAGATGAGTTGTATATACCATTTCAGTAACAGCATGTGTAGAAGCAGTAAAAAGAATGATCGTCACAGTAACTTTGACACTTTGTGAGGCTTGATGCAGTTACTGAAGGTCCTATGTAAACATGTGAAAAGAAGTTTCTTTTGTTCAGTTCACATTAAGGTTTAGTGTTTGAATTGGACTATGGGGATATTTACTGCCTCTTATAGTAGGAACAGGCCTACTTGAGGATCCAAAAGGAACAAATTTAAAAAGCTACGCCTAAGACCTGGAAGGAGCTGATGAGGTTGTCCCATCAGGGCTAAGTCTGCCAGATTCTTGAGTTTGCACAAGTGAAATAGGAAAATTCAGATAGCCACAAGTGCCTCCAGAAAGCCCCATGCTGCTTAATTCCTAAAAACTCTTTAGGTATTCTCTCATAGTTAGCATAGAGGCTTTGCTCCACTTGCTCTGGTCCTGATAGCTGGGTAAGCACTTCACTAGACAATGAAGGGCAAAAAGTAACTACTGATAATATCAGGGGGAAAAGTCGCAAGGAGTTATGATACACAAGGGGCATATGTAGCCTGCTACTCAGTGATTTTTTTTTTTCTTCCCCAAATTTGGTCTCTTTCACAGATCTCTTCACTGTTTCCACCTGTGCTTAGTGCCTGCCTTAAGATTCTGGTAGAGGTAAGACTGGGAGCTACAGACATTTAATACACACATTTTTAATTTTAATACAATTTTTAATTGTAATATACACATTTTTTATTCATAAAGCAAAATAGTTACAGGTGAAGATTTGAAAGCTTATGAAAATATTTATTAAAACAATCTAAAAGTCTAGAATGTAAGAGGTACTTGTATAATAAACGTACATATCAAAGTTGCATTTTTTACTTTAAACCATGCAGGTAATCAAGATATCTCATGGAAATCCCATCTCAGTGAGGTCAAGTTTTCTCAGGGTTCCTACCAAAGCATCTCTGTAGATCCCTGGTTAATATTAATGCAGATTATTTGAATTAATCTAATTCCTCCAAATGTTTTGTCTTAGGGTTTTGGTTTTGGCTTATTCTATTTATTCTTCCTGGAATTTTAGTTATCCCTAACATGCTGATTGAAGGGATTGGTATCAGCTCAGGACCCCCAAGACCATTTCTCAGTTCAAAGGGGATTTATTTGTCCCAGAGGGACAAAAGGGCAGGGAATAAGAGGCAAAGTCAGGAGATAGAAGATAAGGGGGAAGGGAACACAAAGAGAGGCAAGGAGTAAGGAATATTTGTCCTGGGAGTGGGGACAATAACAAAGGATTGCTTTTGGACAGAGGAGACAGACTTGGCACAGTAAAATTGCAGTTTAAAAAGGTATAATGGGAAATCCTGCCAGTTCCTTGCCTGCAGGTTCAGGCAAGACAAGGTCTCTCTAGGGCTGAGTGGGATGACAAGTTTTGATGGCCCCCCAAAAATACACCTAGCCAGGAGTCTTGTCAGAGCAGGAAATCAACTTTATGGCATCAGCCTTTCGCTTATATAAGTTCAGAACATAGGGAGGGGGATTTTTGGTGGGATAAGATGATGTAGGAAGCAGAGAAGGATGACAGAAGGTATGGTGTGACTTACAAGGCCAATGGCAAAGCTCTACCTTAGCAATGGTTGGGGGCAGGCAGGGCCACAACAGGTCTTGCTGAGTCACCCTGATACAGAAGTGACTAAGATCAGTCTCAAAACTCCAGCCAGGCTCAAGTTTGTCCTCAAGGCCAAAACCAGGTCCAAAATAGGGCCCAACAAAATCCTATTAGAATTTTGGCATGTTAAGTAGGTGAGCAGCCAAAGGAGGGGTTTGATTGTTGAACTGCAAGACTTTGATACCTGGACCTTGGTAGTCAGCCTCAGGAGGAGGAAGTGGCCAAATAAGGGACTAGACCTTGAGGGCTAGCTTTTAGGAATGTAATTTAACAATTTTTAGCAAAGCTGAGGTTCTAGGGGAGAAGAGAAAGGCCTGTTATAGGCATAATTGCCATGCTTAGCCTGATACCTATGCATCCTTTAACTCAGTGGAGGGGGTTGTGTAATTTGTTCATTGTTACAGAAGTCTTATAATCATGAAGTGGGAGAACTTGTATGGTGTAAGGATAGGTAAGAATTAGGTTTGTAGAAAGAAATAAAAGATGAGAATTTAAATGAAGTCAGTGAGCTAGAGCATGCTTTATTTAAAATCCAGAAAGATTGCACCTTGAGCTTTGACCCCAGAGCCGTCAGAGCATAGGACCCAGTCACTCAGTAACTTCAAGTGGAGATTTTGTACCTAAGGATCTGGAAAGGGAAGAGAAGGTAAATTGGGGACAAAATGGGGATGTTCGCTATTTGTTTTTGAAACTGCAGGATTTGTTGTCCCTTTTTGTAGCTACTTGGTGTCTGGGGTTAGAGTGAGCAGTCCCCCATCTCTATTTCTTTTTTTGATTGTCTAGTCCTGATTTTTAACATTCATTGGTTGAGTTTACTCCACTATAACAGTTTCTTGAACCCAAAAGGATGCTTGTCAAATGGGTCCAACATAAAAATCTAGTAGCTTGATTTATGTCTCCTCACTAGTATTTAACTACATATTAATAACAATGAGCTCTATCTCATGACTTCATTTAAATTCTTATCTTTTTTCTTTGTACAAACTTAATTCTTACATATCCTTATAGTGTATAAGTTCTCCCATTTTGTGATTATAAGACTTATATAACGAACAAATAAATAACCTTTCAAGTTCCAAAGAAAAAGCTCATTGTAATTAACAGATATGAGAATTTGTGCTGACCTTGACATTTTTAAAAATTACTTATTTACATTCCAGACATTATTGTCCTCCCTTCCCATCTCCCTCCCACAGTTTTTCATCCCATCCCATTCCTTCTCCCCTTTGCCTCTGAGAGGGTGCCCTCCCTCCACCTTGCCCCATCTCGAGACATCCCCCTTCTCTGGGCCCCCAAGTCACTATAGGATTAGACTCATCCTCTCCAACTGAAATCAGACAAGGCAGTTGTCCCTGTAGCAGGGATCTTGGACCAGCCCAGATTTGCTCTTTGGTTGGTATCTTACTCCCTGGGAGCTCTCAGGTCTGGGTTAGTTGAGACTATCATTCTTCCTATGGGGTTGCCATCCCCTTCTGCTCCTTTAGTCCTGCCCCTAACTCTTCCATAAGGGTCCAGTGGTTGGGTATATCTGTGTCTGTCTTGGTCAGCTGCTGGTAGGGCCTTTCAGAACAGCCATGTTAGGTTCCATTCTGTAAGCACAACATAGTAGTAATAGTGTCAGGCCTTGGTACCACCCCTCCCATGGGATGGATCACAAGTTAGGATCTATCAGGATGGACTTTTCTTCTGTCTTTGCTCCATTTTTGTCCCTTCAGTTCTTTTAGACAGAAACAATTCTGGGTCAGAAATTTTGATGGTGGGTTGGTAACCTTATCCCTCTACCTGGGGACCTGTCTGTCTACTGGAGGTAGCCTCTTCGGGTTTCTCTCCCCACTGCTAGGCATTTTAGCTAAGATCACTCACATTGAGTTCTGGGTGTCTCTCATATCCCAGGTCTCTGTGATTTCCTAGAGAGTTTCCCCACTCTCCGCCCCCAGAAGTACATATTTCCATTCATTCTCCTGCCCACCTTGGTCTTCTTTCCTGTTTCACCCCCCCCATACCCAACCATGCCCTTCTTTTCCCCTCCCCTCCCCTACCCAATCCATGCCTCCTCCTACCTCCTGTGATTATTTTGTTCCCTCTTCTAAGTGGGATGGAAGCATCCTCACTTGGACGTTCTTTCTTGTTAAACATTTTATGGTCTGTGGGTTGTATCCTAGGTATTCTGTACTTTTTGGCTTAATACTCTTCCGTAAGACCCAAATAGAAATTCCTAGAATTTGGAGCTTAGGTTAGGACGATGGCTTTTAGGGGAAGAATCCTTTACAAAGTTCATCAAGGTCTGCACAGATCTTATTAAAAATACATCGTACCTTTGTATGTTTATGTTTGAACCCTTCACTTTAGCATATTATTTTTGTATACTCTGAGAAATGAAGAAAAGAAGCCTACTTCAAAGATAAATGTGTACTCTTATAAAGATACCCTGTCTAATGTTTAGAAATGAACACTTATATTTTCTTTTATATGAAATGCTTTATATGGCCAATTAGGACCACATTCAGTGGTTTCCTAGTACTCTCTAATCCCCATTAGTCCTTATTCTTACTCCTTTATGACCGAGAAGGCCCTTGCGGATCAGTTCCCTAGGTATGAGTAGAGAAATGGAAATTTTGTGAACAAAGGTGACAGATTGTAATTGAATTGACAGTGGTCTTATCGCCTGCTATTTATCATGATTTTCATTCTGCCATATATGTTTTCCTCTCCAGAGAATGAAACTCAAGAATAGTTCAACAAAGGCAGGAAAGTAAAAGTTGAGTACCAGATGACAGAATGGAAAGGATCATAGTGACTTTAGATTATTATTATTTCACAGTCAAAAGGTCAAGAATCTGCCCATTCCGTATATCAGAACTAGGACAACGTTTGGAAAAAATGTTATGGATTAGGTGGATAATGCTTTTATTTCTTAGGCTAGTTGATATGTGCTGCATTGGCTATTTATCTGTTAAAAAGATCTGTCTAGAACTTAAAGTCTTATAGCATTCTAAGTGGCTGTTTTCAGAGATGGATTAGGGTCAGGCTTGAGGCATAAGAGGTAGAAAGTGGAGTAATAGAGTATGCATAGTTGAATCTAATTTGGGTTTAGTCATCTAGAAATTTCTGGGTGCATTTAATAATCATGTTTCTAATCATGTAATTAGAAGGTATAGAATAGTAACCACTACTCTTGGCTGGGATCTGGACCTACTGTTTTTATATCAGCACTCTGGAGTGCTAGTATTAGGCATAGATACAAAGCAAGGCTCTCAAACATTTTCTGTAAAGTTTGGGGACTCATTGCCTGAGATGGGAAAGAAATTGAACCATTAGGTGTTCTTGGAGGAAAGTACATTAGTTTTAAGTATTCTGTGACGTAGGTTTGGATGGACATCATTACTTTATTAACTCTCAAATTAGCATTTGTTCTAAGATATTTATAGAACAGTTTGTGGACTTTTAGTAACTCGTTATTTAGTTTATGTATTATAAGGAGAGTGAATTGTAAAGTCAGTGTTAATTTTGTGAATGGACTATCAGATTTTTACTTAAAATCATTTCCCATCTCAGATTTTTGACTAAAAGCTGTAATTAGTTTAAATATTATTATACACTGATTGCTATACTGCTTGCAATAAAATATCACCCTTGCTAATTACAACTTCTTTGGCAGTCTTTCCATTTGAATTTTTGATTCTAGTTTTGAAAGGATTCTGTGACAATCAACAACATAATAAATGTTTAAAGTTATATTTCCAAAGAATGTATTTAAAATTATTTTGTAAAGCAGTGTGTGAATAGCTATAAATCAAGTAGGCTGTTTGTTCTAATTGTCCAATTCAGGCCTGTTTGTGTTCATGGACTCTTCAACATGCTGTGAGAGGGTATCTCTGGAAGAAGATAGGAGATCTTATCTTACATAGCAAGTTTGGGGTCAGTCTGATACAAAAAAGAAAAAGGAGGGTGGATGGAGAAGAGAGGGAAGGAAACTTAAAAACGCCGAAGACTAACACCATGGTTTCATATGTAGCAAATGTGCCTGGAAGGTTCCTTCAAATTTTGCACATGTCATTTGGTGAAAATTGGGGGTACACAGGACAGAAACTTTCTAGAAATTATACTTAAAAGTCTCTCCCATACTTAGATCTGATAAAATTGAGTTACTGGTTTCTTTCTTTTTTAAATCTTTTCTAAAAGAAGAAAAACAGGAAGGATGCTTTCACAGTCAAGAGCATCTAATAGTCTTGCAGAGGACCCAAGTTTGGGTCCCAACACTCATGTTAAGTGGCTCACAATTATCTGTAACTCCAGATCCAGAAATATCCGATGTCTGTGTCCTCTTCAGGCACTTGAACTAATCTGTGGATGTGTTCAATTAGACATAGTTAATCTTTTTCTTTAAGCTAATTCTTTTTATTTTTGAGATTATATTTTAATTATCCTATTTCTACCTCCCTTTTCCTCTGTCCTAAACTTTCCATATACTCTTCCCCACTCTCCTTCAAATTCATGGCCTCTTTAAATTTAATACAAATTTTAAAGTTTGTTAAGATCCAAAGTTCCAAAGAACAAGAACTTGAACTTCATGTTGATCATTGCCATTACACATTTGCTACATAATATGAAACAATGGTGTTAGTCTTCAGCATTTTTAATTTTCCTTCCCTCTCTCCCTCTTCCTTCCCTTTCTGATTTTTCTGCCTCTATTTTTTGAGTACCAGAATCACAGATGTGTGCCACAAAATGCCCTGCTGGAGTTAGAATCAAGAGCCTCAGGCATGCTACATATGTACTTTGTCAACTGAGATACATTCCCAGGCCTTTTCTCACTTTTTCATGTTCATATTTTTTTTTTCACATTCCACCCAGCCCAACCCTTGTGTTAGTAGTGAAAGCTATTTCCCTATCAGGTCACTTGTATCATGCCCTCCCTCTTTCCTCTCCTTTCACTTCTGTCTTACTTCCCTCCCTGTTCTCAAGGAAATCTCCTTCTCACCTTCCCCAAATCAGATTACTTTAACATTTGAATTTGCTTTTCTATTGCATACCCTGAAAATGGTTCCACTTTATTTTCCCGGTTTCTGTAGTTATTACAAGCTATATTCTCTTAGCTGAAGATGTGGAGCTAGGAACCTTTAATAAGAGAGAACATACAACATTTTTCTTTCTGGGCCTGGGTTACTTAAATGAATATGTTCTTTTTTAGTTCCATACATTTACCTGTAATGTAATGATTTCATTTTTATTTACAGTAGGATATTACTCCATAGTGTATTTGTGCCACATCTTCATTACCCACTTGTCAGTTGAGGGCATTTAGGTTGTTTCCATTTGCTACCTCTTGTGAGGAGAGCTGTGAAGAACAGCTGAGCAAGCACCTGTGGGGGAGAATGTCAAGTTCCTTTGGGAACATGCCAGGGAATATCTGGGTCATATGGGTTTTCAGCTTCTTAGGGATTTCTTGTATCTGGATCTGTCTGCAATCCTACCAACAGTGAATGAGGGTTGCTTTTCCCAACATCCTCGCCAGTATTTGTTAGTGGCTGTTTAATTAATCTTTGCCATCCTGATTGGGGCAAAATGAAATCTCAAAAGTTGTCTTGCTTTTCATTTCCATAATTGTTAGGGGCAATGAGCGGTTTTGATGTATGTATTTGACCATTTTTAAATTCTTTTGAGAACTACTCAGGTCTCAGACCATTCATTTCATTTATTTATTTTGCTATCTTTGTTTTTTAGTTCTGTATATATTATGTATATTAAAACTAGGTCAGATGTATACCAGCAGTAGTTTTCTTTTTTTTTTTTTTTTTTTTT
>JADRCD010038449.1:0-20257 GCA_019843815.1 Montemys delectorum | reverse complement strand
ACCAAATGAACATTTTAAAGTAATTAGCGATTGAAGAGCAAGGAAATATTTTAAAAGATAACTACACTATTGGTTTACATAGACTAAGAACTAAAGTTTACCTTGTAGAGCCAAGCACTGCATAATTGGAGAATATTCTCAGACTATGTAGAACTATTCCAATTAGAAAGATACCAGATCTTATAGACTCCCATACCTAAGCAACACAAAGACTCAAAGACTTAAAGTAGGGCTTCCTATTAAAGCATGATATCAAGGCAGTTATGCCATTAGCACATATTAAATCCATCTAACTCAGATATCATAGAGGTTGCAACCACTTATGAAACACTCAGTAAGAATTTTCTCTTTTTGTAGAAGTTAAAACACTGTCAATCTAAGAGACATTTTTTTTTTTTATTTCCTACCTTTATTTCATGTTGTTCTTCTTAGGAACTATTTTTTTGACAGACTATTATTTAAAGAAAAATTATGTTCATATACACATTAAAAGTATAGGAAATTTCATATAGTCATCTGCTTTCCTATCTAATGGAAATGG
Source organism: Montemys delectorum (assembly GCA_019843815.1). NCBI lineage: Eukaryota > Metazoa > Chordata > Mammalia > Rodentia > Muridae > Montemys > Montemys delectorum. The sequence goes on along the minus strand of JADRCD010038449.1, from coordinate 19,716 downwards.
AATAAGAAACCTTAAATCTAACAACAAAAACTCCCTCTGAACAAGCAAGCCTTCCTAGAGGTACAAATTAAAGCAGCATGCACTGTTTCAACTCCAACTCCATCAGGGGACAAAATTAGTATTAATCGGAAATATTATGAATGGCTGCTGTCTAGGGTACTGAATATACAGACCAAGGGCATTAATTTATCCTTGAATTTCATACTCAGAACTTCTCACATTGATTCTATTATGAAAATTTTCACTAAAATACATGTTAATTTAAAAAGTACTTGCTTTCATAAGCCACATACTTTAAAGACATCATTGTAAACACCACATTGACAAGCTTTGTAATTCATTTTTAATTTGAAGTTATATATTTCAAATGGGCAGATTTTATTCTTATTTTTTCAATTTATTTACACTGCTTTAAAAAAGAAGCTTTTGGCCTTCCAAATGTTTATATTATATACATTTCAAAGGGATCCAGGAATTAATATAAGATTAAGTTTAGCATGGACAAAGACTGGCTTTCTCTGTTATTCTATTTCATTGAATTTTAACCTGTGATGAAACTCAGCATTTCATACATGACATGTTTGATGCTCTTTAAACTCAGCTTAGCTCAAATAACTTGAATGATGAAAGAATAGTTTCAAAATCTCTAATTGTACATTACATAAGTCCAATAAGAACAAAAGTTCCAGTTCCAGATGCTGAATATGACAGAGGATTCTTCTGAAGGTAACACAGGCAATGATAAACCTCCAAAGGAGATTATTATGGACTTTAGTACTATCAGTCATTAATATAGCAGACTTGTAATAGCTTCATGAAAACTGGAATTTATAATTATTTTCTAAAAGAAAGACAATTGATATTTCTTCCATTATGTATCTGCATGAGAGATATTTTCTTCCTTCCTTTCTTTCTTTCTTTCTTTCTTTCTTTCTTTCTTTCTTTCTTTCTTTCTTTCTTTCTTTTTCTTTCTTTCCCTCTGTCTTTTTTTTACTCATGTGGTATAAATTTGTGAGGTATTCTATATATCTGAAAAAAGCAATAGACTCCATTAAGAAAATAGAGACTATTTCTAAATTTTGTTAAAAATAAGAAGGCACCACTGGTCTGAGCTTGTGTCCTGTTGTCGTTTATAGTTACCTGTGACTTGTTTATTTCAGCATTTACTCTTAAACACTTTGTCTGGGAAATACCACATAAGAACAATACTGTGGCTTCTGAACCATAAACAAAACACATTCATAGTAGTACTTCATCATAGAGAGATAATTCACAGTACATGTTGACAATCTGGATTCTTTTTCCACCTCTAGCTGGAATCCATACTGCAAAATAAAGTTTTTAATATCCTCATAACTCAATTCTATAGAAAGTTCATTTGCCAGATTTTCAAAATGATATAGGAGAGGGCCAAGAATTATCCAAATTTTACCTGGCTTGAATATTCTCCATGTCATATCAATATCATCAATTATATTGTTAGCTGTGTCTATAAAGAAACAAATGGCAATACTGTTCCAGGTATTTTATTCTGAGTAAATCTCCTGAAACTCTTCTGCTGTCATCAAAAAGTTAGAAACAGGAGGAAAACTGAGGAGGTCATCATCATGGGAAAAATGGGTCTCCAGAGCTCTGGCAGGATGTGGGTCTCCTTCCCTCCCCATTATTTCCTTACTGCCTGGTGTTGTGCCCTACAAAAAAAATCTATTCTATTTCTTCTTCCAGGGAAATGTTCTTTTTTCAGAATTGAGGACACAAGTAAAAGAAATATGCCACACACAAAAGAAGGGCACTAAAGTATCAATATATCAACGCTTTTCTAGGAAATTTTAAAAGTCAGGAACCCATATCCAATAGAGAAGAACAATCAGCCCCAAGGAAATCTGATCTATGGACCTATAGTCTATCTGTTATACCAGAGGTGGGAAATAAGCTACAGAGGCATATACCTAATTATAACCACAGTGTCACTGCCATGCACACTCTGGATGACAGCAGTTTATGAGGCAAAAAGCCTCAGAGAAGCCAGCCTCCTGCAATGCCTCCTTGACATTCCCTAACTCAGAGGTAGCCCAGATATGTCCCTGCGATAGTCAATGGAGTGTCTCGTGTGCTAGGTACCCCTCAAGATATGATTCATTTATAACTAAATAAAATTGGAAGTTGCCTTCTGACTGGTACTCACTAATGTTCCAATACCCTAATCTTTGCTGAGCCAAACCTTGGCCTGGAATTTTGTAAAGAATGTTACCCATTCAGACTAATTGCCTCTGGCATTGTTAGGGAGATAATGAAGTGGGTAGGGCATTGTAGTTCCCCTGAATGGTAGTTGATAATCCCAGGTCAAGTTTAACTAAAATCCTCATTTCAGTCGTGTAGGACAGACCACTTTAGAACTGCAGCTGAGTCACTCCCAGGAACTAGATTATTGTTTTGTTTTGGATAAAGTTAGCAAGAATGGGATCCCTGGGACTTGTCTCTGCTAGTCCAGAAGATTAGAATAGTGGACCTTTTCTAAGGATAGGCAGGACCTTGAGCCAAATGTGTGTGTGTGTGTGTGTGTGTGTGTGTGTGTGTGTGTGTGTGTGTGAGAGAGAGAGAGAGAGAGAGAGAGAGAGAGAGAGAGAGAGAGAGAGAGCCAGAGCATTCGAGATTCAAGCCTCTACCTTCCTGGCTGGCTCACCCACAGCCCCCCTCCCCCGGATTTTGGCCAGGCCTGCACTGGCCGGAGAGTGCTCAGAGCCCAGGAGTGCTGCACCAGTCCAGAGGAGAAGACTACTGCTTTAGACCAAGTGTGTTTCAGATGGCCTCAGATGTACCTTGCTGAGCTACCTGACTTTTCTTTTTCATTTGTAATGACCATAAAGGTCAGATGTTTAATTTTAAGAACATCCATTCAGATCCTGCACTTCCTTGTGTCATGTTCCTCAGTCATTTTTTCTTCGATGATGTCTTGCCGACCTGACCAGGACCCTATTTCTCCCATGGGTTAAGAGACCAAGGCTGGCCGGCTTGTGGCATGGCACATCTGATATTATAGGTGATTTTTTCACATATAGAAAAGAAACAAGTTTATGCAACAAGGATTATAGGGATGTTGGGCCTAAGAAATCTGTGAGTATTGACTTGTTATGGCTACTTCCTGCTTAATTAGAGTACTGTGGGTGCTAAAGTCAATGTCTTAGTCAGGGTTTCTATCTTGACCAAGAAGCAAGTTGGGAGGGAAAGGGCTTATTCAGCTTACACTTCCACATTGCTGTCCATCACTAAAGGAAGTCAGGACGGGATCTCAAGCAGGTCAGGAAGCAGGAGCTGATGCAGGGGCCATGGAGGGATGTTTCTTAATAGCTTGCTTCCTCTGGCTTGCTCAGCCTGCTCTCTTATAGAACTCAAGACTTCCAGCCCAGGGATGGCACCACCCACAAGGGGCCCTCCCTCCTTGATCACCAACAGAGAAAATGCCCCACAGCTGGGTCTCATGGAGGCACTTCCCCAACTGAAGCTCCTTTCTCTGTGATAACTCCAGTCTGTGTCAAGTTGACACACAAAACCAGCCAGTACAGTCAAACTTCCCTTCTTCATCTTTGCCAGTTTGTGAGTTATTGATTCTTGAGCTAGAGGCTGTCATCTGTATTTGTACATCAAATGTATGCTAGTAGTATACATGTAGTTTGTACGGTATAATGGTGGTGATTTGATGATTCTAGTTGACAGACTAGAGAGGGGGTTATGGATATAATCAAAATAGTTATCAAGTAATGATAATAAGTATGATCCAGGAGATCCATAAGGAGCTCTGAATCTATTTTGAATTGTGTGCCTATCATGATTCTTGATGCATCATTAGTTTCTTGCTACATCTCTGACAAGACTTTACAAACACGCAACATTTTTCTTCCCAAAAGAGGCAAAGTCCCCTTCTCCAACGTCCCTGCATGCTCTGTTCTCAGGAGATTGATGTCTTCCTTGTTTGGAGAGGGATTGCTGATGAGGTCAACCTGATCATGAATTATTAGGATTTCTGAAATCTCTTCAAGGCTATCTTTATTTTTTATTAGATATTTTCTTTATTTACATTTTAAATGTTATCCCCTTTCCTAGTTTGCCCTCCCAAAACCCACTATCCCATCCCTCCTCCCCCTGCTCACTAACCCACATACTACCTCTTTCCTGTCTGGGAATTACCTTACACTGGGGCATCAAACCTTCACAGGACAAAGGGCCTCTCCTCTCATTGATGTCCTACAAGACCATCCTCTGCTACATATGTGGTTGGAGCTGTGGGTCCCTCCATGTGTACTCTTTGGTTGGTGGTTTAGTCACTGAGAACTCTAGGGATACTTGTTGGTTCATATTGTTGTTCCTCATATGGGGCTGCAAATCCCTTCAGCTCCTTGGGTCCCTTCTCTAGCTCCTCCATTGGGGACCCTGTGCTCAGTCCAAAGGATGGCTGTGAGCATCCACATCTATATTTGTCAGGCACTGGAAGAGACAGTTATATCAGGCTCCTGTCAGCAAGCACTTGTTGGCATCCACAATAGTGTCTGGGTTTGGTAACTGTATGTGGGATGGATAACCAGGTGGGACAGTCTCTGGATTGTCATTCCTTCAGTCTCTGCTCCAAACTTTGTCTCTGTAACTCCTTCCATGGTTATTTTGATCTCCCTTCTAAGAAGGATGGAAGAATCCACACTTTGGTCTTCCTTCTTTTTGAGCTTCACATGATCTGTGAATTGAATCTTGGGTATTCCAAACTTCTGGGCTAATATCCACTTATCAATAAGTATATACAATGTGTGTTCTTTTGTGATTATTTTACCTCACTCAGGATAATATTTTCTAGTTCCTTCCATTTACCCAAGAATTTCATGAATTCATTGTTTTTAATAGCTGAGTAGTACTCCATTGTGTAAATGAACCACATTTTCTGTATCCATTCCTCTGTTGAGGGACATCTGGGAATGTTCTTCAAGGGTTCTTTCCAGCTTCTGGATATTGTAAAGAAGGCTGCCATGAAAATAGTGGAGCATGTGTCCTTATTACATGTTGGAGCATCTTCTGGGTATATGCCCAGGAGTGGTATGGCTGGGTTAACAGACATTAATATGTCAAATTTTCTTCTTTTTTTATTAGATGTTTTCTTTATTTGCATGTCATACAATATCTCCTTTCCCAGGTTCCTCTCTGAAAAAACAAAAAAAAAAGTAAAACAAAAATAAAAACAAAAACAAACCCCTGTTCCCTCCTCCTTCCCCCTGCTCACCACCCACCCTCTCCTGCTTACTAGACCTGGCATTCCCCTACACTGGGGCAGAGAACCTTCACAGGGCCAAGGTCCTCTCCTCCTACTGATGACCAACTTGGCCATCCTCTGCTATATATATGCTGCTAGAGCCATTAGTCCCACCATGTGTACTCTTTACTTGGTGGTTTAGTCCCTGGGTGCTCTGAGGGTACTAGTTAGTTCATATTGTTATTCATCCAAAGAGGCTGCAAACCCTTCAACTCTTTGGGTGCTTTCTGTAGCTCCTTCATTGGGGACCCTGTACTCAGTCCAGGCTGTGAGCCTCTACTTCTGTATTAGCTGGGTACTGTCAGAGCCTCTCAGGAGACAGCTATATCAGGCTCCTGTCAGCCAGCACTTGCTAGCATCCACAATAGTGTCTGGATTTGATGATTGAATATGGGAAGGATTCCCACATGAAGCATTCTTTGGATTGTCCTTCCTTTAGTCTCTGCTCCATAGTTAGTCTCTATAACTCCTTCCATGGGTATTTTGTTCCCCCTTTTTATGAAGGAATGAAGTATCCACATTTTGGGGGTTTATAAGAGAGCAGGCTGAACAAGCCAGGGGAAGCAAGCCAGTAAGAAACATCACTCCATGGCCTCTGCATCAGCTCCTGCTTTCAGACCTGCTTGAGTTCCAGTCCTGACTTCCTTTGTGATAAACAGCAATGTGGGAGTAAACCAAATAAACCCTTTCCTCCCCAACTTGCTTCTTGGTCATGATGTTTATTCTGGAATAGAAACCCTGACTAAGACACTGCTGATATATCTGTGAAGTGTTTATGAATGAATCGAGCTGCTGCTGTTGACCTGTGAACTAAACTGTTGATTTCCAGACAATAAAGAGTTTCTCTAAAGAAATATTTCTAAACAGGTCTACTTCCCTGTATCCTTTCTTTTCCATTACCTCTGGTGGGTGGTGGCTAAAAGGGAGGTTAAAACATTTAAAGACCATCATTAAAAATAATGTTTAAAAAATTAAAACTTATAGACCATTAAAACATCTGCTCCAACATGGGGCAGAACAACATGATTACCTTCCTGCTGCCTAGGCCCCAGGCTGTATCTCCTATAGCCCTATAGCTTATATAATACTTTAATTAAAGAGATAGCTTGCACCAGGCCTAAGGCTTATTCATCATATACTAGAAATTGTAATTCAGAGACCCCTCTCCTTTAAAAACATACAGAAGTAAAAAAATTTCATTGTTTTGTTAGCTCTCCATATCCTATATAAGTTTTTAAAATTATAGGCAGCCAGTGTTACAAATTGACATTTTACCTAATACCAAATTCAGCATTTCTCTATGGAACCTTAAAAGAATTCAAATGTAAAATTAAACATATGGTATTAGACCTTGGAGCTTCCCAGGTAAACTGACACAGGTATTTTCTCAGAGGATTCTCTCTATAGAGTTCCAACATGTGGTGCTGAACTACTCAATGTATGGTGAACCAATTCAGGTATGCTATTATCAAAGAAGAGTCCTGCAATACATCTCCTTTCATGTGTTTACTTTAGCAGGACATCTTTCCACCTATGTCTGCTTCAGCACAAATTTTCCTTCATGAGTCTGTTTAGTCTTTTACCTGTGTCACCTTCAATGAAATGTTCCTTCACATGTTCATCTTAGCAAAACACCATACAACACAACTGACTTTCCAAAGAACCCTCAATTTTCCACTTCAGTGATACAGAAGAGAATTTGCTTATTGTACCTATGAGAGGAAAGATGTTTCAAAACTGTGTGTTTATTTCCTTCTATATAGCAGAATCTCAAATCTGACAGAAAGGCATTTAATATGTGGTTCATCTCTGGCTTTTCCCTAGCCTATTTTACAGTGCCTCATGGTAAATCTCTGATAACCCTCAGTGAAGTTCAAGGCTCCAAAGTGATTGTGATTTACAATGTTATGGTGTTGTTGACGTGCCTCAATACAAGTGGCAAAGCTGAAAATAAAAATAGGAAACTTTCATCACAGGGAATGATTTGTATTTTAATGTGATGTTCTGATCAAATAAATGCCCAAACTGAAATGAACAGGCAATGAATTGGAGAATTCTGTTTGGTTTGCTTCTGCTTTGTCTTTTATTTTTATTTTTTTTTATTTTATTTATTTATTATATGTAAGTACACTGTAGCTGTCTTCAGACACCCCAGAAGAGGGGGTCAGATCTTGTTATGGATGGTTGTGAGCCACCATGTGGTTGCTGGGATTTGAACTCAGGACCTTCGGAAGAGCAGTCAGTGCTCTTAACCACTGAGCCATCTCTCCAGCCCTATTTTGTTTGTTTTTGAGACAGTGCATCATGTGGTCACATGTAGCTCAGCACAGTCTAACAACTATGAAGTTTAGGATAATCTTGAAGTCCTGACTCTCCAGCCTCTACCTTCTGTATTGAGTTTATAGTTATGTACCTCCACACACGTGTTTAAGGTAAATTCAAGGAGTACCTTCCAAGTAAAATTTAGAATACAGTACTTAGTGAGATAATAAAATATCTCCACAATTTACTCTGGTGATTAGGCTGTACAGTTGCAAGTTGAAAGTCTGAAGCTATGAAAGGAGTGTCACAAGGGACTAGAAAGTAAAGAAAATATGAAGAGCAATGAATAAATGCAGCATAATTTATTTCCTTAGAACAAAAGTTCTTAACCTTGGTCTCAAAGACACATTTAATCAGAATCACATAACAGTATAATTTTGACCAAAGTTTCATATAATTAATTTTATTGCAGTACAATTTGTTACTTACACATTAGCAGCTATCTTTAGCTAACTCATTCCATAGAACCTCACTGGTGATGAGATGCCAAATCTTTTAAGTTCAGATTTCATTTTAGAGAACCTGACCTAAGTTTAAATCAGGTAAACTAGGCTAGTACCTAGCATTATTTTCCAAGTTGTCCTTCAACAAAACCTGAGTCAAGCTCCAGTCTCTAGGCTAATCCTGAATAAGACTAGAGTTTCCAGGTTACACCCTCAACAAGACCAGTGTCTCCAGGTTATTACCCCAACAAACCTGTACCACAGGTTACAAGTCCACCCCTTGTCTAACGACCACCAATGCAGAAGGAAGCAGAAAGTTAAGTTTATGATATGACTCCAAGCACCAGCCAGTTATGTTAAAGGCCACAGCAACTTTCCAAGTAGATGTTTGTGCATGTACTCCCTGCTTGCTATTTACTATAAAGCCTTCTCCCAGTTGATATTTAGGGCTTCACCACCACCAAAACTGTCCTGCTTGACTGTACTGCCTTGGGGGGCCTGAGCTAGCTTGAATAGAATAAAGACTATGCTGTGAGTTGCATCAGATTGGTTCCTATCTGATTTTGGGAGGAATCCCTAACATTTCTCTGGCACAACAGTATCATATTGTCTAATCCATATACAGCCCTTTAGTTCTTTTATTCCAACTCTTTTAGGCAACAGGCACTCTATTAGAGTTCTCCTTGAGCCCAAATTCACTGCGACAGTGTAGAAAACAACATATACCTCATAAAGTTAAGATGATTCACATTAGGCTAGGAGACTTATGGTCCCACCTGAGACATATAGCCAGCCTTACTGCCCACAGACTAACATGAACCAAGGTTAGTAAACTTAGTAAACCAGGATTATGCCAATAAACAGTGATTTAGTCTAAGATTGTCTTGAGGTTGCATTTATAGTTACATTAATTCAACATTTGAGTAGTATCCACCCCACCATGCTCACCAATGCTGCTTTATACAGTCAGTGCTATCATGTTATATACAGTCACTGCTAGAGCTACAGCTCCACCTTTTTCTTAGTATTCCCACCATCTATTTGGAAAAGCATAATATCAGATTATCTTATTGTTAGTCTCAATGTTGTCTATCTAGCCCCCTTTTATCTCTCGTCTTCTGGCTAGTATTTTAGCATGTATCTGCCAAATGATACAATCAGCTGAACCTAAGGAAATATTATAATTAGCCAGTTAGTGTGTATATTTGTAGCATGAGCATTGCTATGTGTCCAGGAGAGAATGTTATTTCCTGTGGTTTTACTAGAAGGAAAGACTACACAGAAATGGAGATGACCATAGGTGAATTTCTGTCCTTTGGGAGGATCCAGCGTATAGTGGTTATTGACTATATCTGGAAGGAACTACAATCCAGAATTGGAAGTTTCACCTGTGATCCTGATCTTGAGGCTGGGAGACACAAGTTTCTGACCTGGATCTTGACATGGAAATCTTGAGCCATAGTGGCTATGAATCCCAGGAGACTAAGGCAAGGTGATCTCTGAGTTCATGGTCATCTGGAATGAGCAAGTCACAGATACAGGCATGAGATACACACCTTTAATCTGGGCCACACCTTTTGCTGGAGGCATACATAAGGACATTGGAAGAAGGAAGATTTCTCTGCTTCGCCTGCTTGGCTTGTAAGACTGCGCAATTGAAGGATCCTTGGATTTCCATTCACAGCTGCTGTTGACCATTGTTGAGGAGTTGGCCTACAGACTGTAATTCATCAACAAATTCCCTTACTATATAGAGACTACTCTGGCTCTCTGGTAGAATTTTTGGAGTCACTTATGTATAGTATCATATCATCTGCAAATAGTGATATCTTGACTTCTTCCTTCCTAATTTGTATCCCTTTGATCTCCTTTTATCTAATTACTTTGGCTAGAACTTCAAGTACTATATTGAATCAATAGGGAAAGAATGGACAGCCTTGTCTTGTCCCTGATTATAATGGGATTGCTTTGAGTTTCTCACCATTTAGTTTGATGTTGGCTATTAGTTTGCTGTATATTACTTTTATTATGTTTAGGTATGAACCTTGAATTCCTGATCTCTCCAATACTTTTAACATGAAGGGCTGTTATATTTTTCAAAGGCTTTTTCAGCTTCTAATGATATAATCATGTGTTTTTTCTTTGACTTTGTTTATATGTAACTTTGAATTATTTTTGTTTTATTTTTTTCTTCTAGAATTGTTGGTATAATCTTCCACAAATCTATCTTTTTATTTTTTTTCAGAAATGCACTTTTTACACCTGGAACATCCTCTCAATCAGCATAATCTTGTCCATTTGATAAAGATTATCCTCAGCTTCAGAGTTACATTCTGAAGACTAGTCATCAGCACTGTGATGATTAATATTGGTTGTCTTGGATCAGACCCAGAATTAAGTTGAAACGCTCTTCTGGATATAACTATGAGGACATATGTAGAATGGTTTAAATGAAGAGAAAAAAAAAAAACTCTGAATATAGCAGGCAGTAAGTTACATCTCTCTCTCTGTTTCCTAACTGCAGAAACAATGTAATATTCCATCCACAGTTTTCTCCTACGAATGACTTCATCCTCACAAACTGCTAGACAAAGTAAATATTCCTTCCTTGATCTATTAGATATTTTGTCAAAGTTACAAGAAAGGTAACTAATATAAGTTCAACTTTAATTATTATGTGAACCTGATGAGCTTGGACTGTCCATACTATTGACATCTCCATATTAGAGATTCCATTGTCCAACAGCTAATTTTCTTTGTTTGCAAAACTAGTTCTGAAAATCCTTTTATATTAGAAACATATATGTTTTCAAGATTCTGACTCATGTTTCAGCTCTTCAAACTAGTTGTTCAATGCTTTGCTTTCTGCCAATCTGCATTTAAATTAAGCATATAAGCCAGGCTGTGGTAGCATACCCCTTTAATCCCAGCACTTGGGAGGCAGAGGCAGGCAGATTTCTGAGTTCAAGGCCAGCCTGGTCTACTGAGTGAGTTCCAGGACATCCAGGGCAATACAGAGAAATCCTGTCTTGAAAATGCCAAAAGAAAAAAAAAGTTTCTACATATAACAAAAGGATTTTATGTTCTACAGAGATATTTGCTCATCCTTGTTAATTACTGCGTTATTTGCAAAATCCAGGAAATAGAAACAGGCTAAAAGTTCATCAACTGATGAATGATGATAACAAAACCAAGACATATTTATATAATTGAATATATTCGGCTGATAATAAAAATAAAAATAATCAGGGAAATGGATTGTGCTAAAACCATCATTCTGAGTGAGATAAACCAAATCTAAAAAGACAAACACCACATGTTTTCTCACATTTGTGGATATTGCCTTTGTCCTGGTTTATGTCTCTATTACTATGATAAATATTATGGCACTGGTGGGTGGTGTAATATCAACTTGATGCAGCTAGAGTCATTCAAGAAAAGAAAACCTCAATTTAGAAAATTACCCAATGGATTGGTAAGTGAGTAGAGTCCCTGAAAAAAAAAAGAAAAAAAACACACAAGATTTTGGAGATAGCAGTACAACGGGAAGACTACCAAGGGTAACACATCAGTTGTAAAGTAGAGGCAGCCTGAACCTAGGAGAAAAGTTGGGTGTTTTGCAGAGGGCCAAGCTAGGTATATGTCCTACATCATTTGGAGCCACAAAAATTTTGAGTGGATCATGTAGTAATTTTAAAAATGGCCCACAGAATAATGTCCACAAGTCATTCTTGTAGTGCTTATTCCTTGATTGAAATTCCCCTTCAGAGGTATTTCAAGTTGACAACAAAATTAACCATTACATTTTTCTCTGTAAAATATGTCAAAAATGATTCATTTTTAAAAATCATTTATGAAAATGTAGGTCTTCATCATGTAATACTTATTTTTTGATACTCGCCCAAAATAAAATAATACTTTTTTTTGGCTATGGGTTGTTGTATATTTGTAATCTTAGTTAATTAGAAATTAAAGCAAGAGGATCTCTTCAGTTCATGAGAGCAATTGGTGCAATCCTGAGTACCACAGCAATGTTTCATCTCAATAACATTTTGACATCCCTAAATAATCATTTGCTGTGTTTTATGAATGCATTTGAATACTTAAATCTTTCAGTCTTATGTACTGGCTGGTTTTGTAAGTCAACTTGACACAGGCTGGAGTTATCATAGAGAAGGGAGCTTCAGTTGTGGAAGTGCCTTCATGAGATCCAGCTGTGGGGCATTTTCTCAATTAGTAATCAAGGGGGTAGGGCTCCTTGTGAATGGTGCCATCCCTGGGCTGGAATTCTTGGGTTCTATAAGAAAGCAAGCTGAGCAAGCCAGAGGAAGCAAGCCAGTAAGAAATATCTCTCCATGGCCTCTGCGTCAGCTCCTGCTTCCTGACCTGCTTGAGTTCCAGTCCTGACTTCCTCTGGTGACCAACAGCAATGTGGAAGTAATCTCAATAAACCCTTTCCTCTCCAACTTGCTTCTTGGTCATGATGTTTGTGCAGGAATAGGAACCCTGACTAAGACAGTCTTATAATTAAGTTTTATTTTTAATTATTTTTATTTTAATTAACTTACAAAGTAAAGGATTTCAGAATGGTATTTTTATATGTACTTTGTTTTTGTTGATCCTCCATTTCAAATCTCCTTTCTCCCTTCCTCCCTTCTGCTAGTCACTTTTACCATCTCAGTATATACTCTTGTACTCTCATGTCACATTGTAGGGCAGTGGTCTGTTCAGGCAACCTAGGCTCAGTTGAGTAATAGGTCTGAACCTAGTTGACCCAATTGGCAATATCTTTTTGCTTGCAATGGGCAGAGGTATTTGGCCAGAACTCCTGAGTCCTTGGCTACTGTTTGAGTCTCAACCTCTCACAGCTGCCCCCACAGGAAATATGTGCTCTGTCAGGTAGACAATGCCCCAAGCTCCCAGCATTCAAGCTGGATCCTACCCCGAGTCATCTGACCATAGCCAGGCATGGCCCACCCCACAGACAGATAGCCACGCCTCACACAATATAAGGGGTGGTTTGCCCCCTCCTCTCTCTTTTGCCCTCTTTCCTCTCTTGCCTTCTTCTCTCATTTGCTCTTAGTCCTCTCTTGTTCTTTGTTCTCTCTTTTGCTCTCCTCTCTTGCTCTCTTGCTTTCTTCCTCTCCTTTTTCTTTCTCCTCCTCTCCTTCCTCTCCTTTTTTTTTTCTCTACATGACTGGCCTATTTTCTCTTTCCTATAATAAAATATCTCACTTATGCATTGCCTCCTTTAACTAACTAATGCATAGTGCAGCTCTAGGCCTCAGTAGCAGAGAGCTCCAGACAGCAGCAGAGAGACCTGTGCCCCACATCACACTTATCACATTTATCCTCTGTCTCCAAGGTTTCCTTTTTCCTCTCATGGTCCCCTATATGTTTCATGATCTACAATTACTCAGTATATGTTTCTATATACGACAGAACATGCAGTAGTTATATTTATATGTCTGTCTTATTTTACTTAATATAATATTTCCATCTCCATTGACTAGCTCACAAGGTTTTTTATTTCACATATCTACAATATTTTTAGCACCTATCCATATTGATTGAGATCTAGATTAGTTTCCATTTCCTTGATTTTATTAGAAGTAGAGAAGCAATAAATATAAATATTCAAAAAACTCAGTTTAAATGCTTAGAACCCTTTTTTATATATACACAAGAATGGTGTAGCTGAGTCATATGGTAATTGTACATTTACTTTTTGAGAAATAACCATACTAATTTACAATATGCAATTGCAAGTTTATATCTGCAGCTATAAATAAATGTTGTTTTTCCCAGACCCTCACTAACAACTGTTGCCATTTGTTTTCTGGTTTAGTGTATGGCATCAGAGAAATGCAATAAACCCTGTCTTTTTAAATTTTAATGTAAACATAGTAGAAAAAGATCTTTGTAACTACCAATAATCAGGAACCATGTATCTGTTAGGTTTGCTTATCTTCTTTAGGTAATTATTTATCATATGTAAATTTTATGATTTATTTAGTATTTTAAATAATTTTAAAGTATTTTCATAATTTCCATATGACTTTAAACATCATGCTTGATTAGAAAAGCCATGTGTATCTAGTTGTAGTTTTAAGTGTAAAATGTATCAAAATATTAGAACAGAAAAATGATTACTTCTTTGAAACGGAATTACTTTAGTTTTACTGACAAATGGAATTTGTTTAAAGTACTTAGGCAATATCTGATTCACAAAAGAAGCCACAATATAGCACTGTGAGCCTCTTCATTTAAAGGAAATGTTTTGTTATGGATATAATTAACTATATATTATTGTAGAATGATCATATACTTCAGACAAATATGATGTATTATACCTATTTAAAACACAAAATAAGTATATATCTATAGCTAAAAGAATATTAGGGCCAAGTTTGTAAATCTTATTATGTTTTTTAAAAGGTTTACATTGCTGTTCATATAGTTAATGCTTCATAATTGACTTTTTTCTCATATTTTATGTTTTTTCACCTAATACAATTGTATTAACACTGTTAAGTTCATTTGTATAAATAGAATACCCTGGCTCAGCTGGGCAGTGGTGGCATACACCTTTAATCCTAGCACTTGGGAGGCAGAGCCAGGTGGATTTATGAGTTCAAGTCAGCCTGGTCTACAGAGTGAGTTTCAGGACAGCCAGGGCTACCCAGAGAAATGCTGTCTAGAAAAAAACAAACAAAAACAAAACAACAACAACAACAACAACAAAACCAACCAACCAAACAAAAAACTTTGGCTCAAATGTAGCAACTTTATTTTGTTTTGCTTTTGACACCTATTTTCATCCTTTATGTAATAGAACTTTGGAGACAGAGGGACCTTTCAAACAACTGGAGGACTTACATAGTGCCAGAAAGTGTTTTGCAGCCTCTGGGGGGGAAATTCTTCAATGGTCTTGTCTTATAGGCAACATTTGACTGTGAGTGATATAATATTTACTTGCTTGGCAAGGTGTGGCCACTGTTGCAATAGTGACATGAAGGCTATGAGGGCAAGGAATTACTTTTACATTTTATCTCAGTCCCATTCAATAGGGGGGATTTAATTCATGATATAGTAATTCTGTTGAAAATCCCATTGGTAGAGAGATTATGAACATTTGCAGGATATCTTCTGTTGTTATTTTGCTAAATTGTTATACTGTCAAACTGCCTTCTAAATATTTGTGCCCATATATTTTGTGACTATCGGTTTTGTTAGGAGATTTTTTCTTCTGTGTGTAAAACTCATAACTAGTCAACATGCAGTACATAAGTAACTATAAGGGCTCAACCATAAATAAGTGGTATATATCAATTTACTGCCATAAAAGACTCTGGGAAACTTGTGGAAGAGGATGCAGAAAGAATCTAATAGCCAATATATTGTGAGGAGGCCTGTGAAATGCTGTCTTTGGGATATGACACTGCTATGAAACACATTATCTTCCAGCAATTGTTTACTGCACATGATTAAGTAAGTCAAATTACAGAGGCTACATTCTTGGCAAAGGAATTATTGAAAATTGATGATTGCTTAGGGGAAGAATCACTCTCTTTAAGGGATGTAATTGCTGTTAGAGTGCTCATGCCCGTGTGGATCAAAACACATCTGTGTACACATAAGCAGCACTAATTTAATGTGGGATTTACTGATTGCAAAAAAATATAGAAACATGATTATGAGAACAAATGGGAGCCATGAAGGGTAGAGAAAAGTAGTGATGGATATATGTATATATATAAAATCAAAGAATATTGTACAAATCTATGGCATAGTTTAAGAATAAATAGAAAATATTCTTTAGAGAAAAAACTGTAATGTAAAAATTGATATATGGTGCTGATATTTTATTGTTTTGATATTTTAAAAGCAAAAGAGTTTAAAAGTATAATTTGATGAATATTAGTTAATTACATATAGTATGTTATTTCTGAATATTCAATTTTAAGTTTTTATGTACAAAAGTGTATCACAGAAATTATATTTTCACTTTTTTATTTTTTTACTACTTATTTTATTTTTAACTAGTAAAAAATATTGTCCCCCTTCCCAGTTTCTGCTCCACAAACACCCCATCCACTCTCTCCTCAACCTGCCTCTATGAGGGTGCTCCCACAATCAGTCACCTGTTCCTACCTCACTGCCCTAGCATCTCCATACACTGGGGCATCGAGCCTCCACAGGACCAAGGGACTCCCCTCCCATTTATGCCAGATAAGGCAGTTCTCTGTTATATATGCAGCTGGTGCCATGAGTCCCTCAGTGTGTATGCTGTGGTTGGTGCTTTAGTCCCTGGGAGTTCTGGGGGGAGTGGTCCCCAGAACTTGCCAAGAAGTGGTTGCTGACAGGAGCATAGTATAGATGTCTTCTGAGAGGCTCTGCCAGCATCTGACTAATACAGGTGTAGATGCTTGCAGGCAACCATCAGACTGAGCATGGGGACACCAGTGGAAGAGTTAGGGGAAGGACTGAAGGAGCTTAAGGGAATTTCAACTCCATAGGAAGAAATTTTATTTTTAAAATAGTGGTAAAAATATCTTACATCTATATAGATTATATTCTACCAATAATTTGAGATAAAAATAAGAGAGTGCATGTAACAAAAAATATATTTTCCCACTTACTCCTATATTTATTGACATTTTTTTAAAAATGTAAATGCCAACTTTGAGTAGTCATTTAATTGGTAACTAAACATTTCTGGCTTCTGATGTGATATTTTTATTTTTTCTTTTCCAATGAACAAATTGTACGATGAAGCCCAAATGATGCTCATATTCACTATATCCTTTGCACCCAATACGTGCTAAATAATTATGTATGTTTGTATGAGTGTGTGTGTGTGTGTGTGTGTGTATGTGTGTTAAGAAAAAAACAGAGAATTCCTGTACAATTTATATCCTTATAATCTTGAAGAAATTAACAATTGAGCAATTTAGGAAAAAAAATAAGAAAACAAATAAAATTATATTTCTACCTTATTCCCATACATTTAATAAAATACGGAAAAAATAAAGAACTGGCTTATTTTTTTTTTTGCTTTTTTTATCTACTACATCACATTTTCATAGATAAGGAATAAAGAAATGGCATACAAAATTTATCATATATCAGAAACTGCTATTGTTTTACAAATAGCTTTTGATGTTACATTTTGAAGTCTTATTACCTATTATTTTATTATATATATGGAGAGAAAAATTGGATGTCAGGACAAAATGAAACAGAAACCCAATGGAAATTTTGTATACACACACACACACACACACATATATATATATATATATTATATTGTTATTATTATATATTATTATATTATATTATTACACATAATATTTGTCTGAATTCTTGAACAATAATTGGAAGCTATGAGCAAGGAATGTGTTTTAAGCAGAATTTCATATTGTAGCCCAGGCTAGACTAAAGCTCACAATGTAACTAAGGATTGCTTCAAACTATTACCTAAATAACATTTTTTTTAAATTGAAAATTAAGAATATTTGTTATGAATTGTTTTTTTTTTACATGCTACTTAAAATTTTAGTCTTAAAATAATTCAAATATTTGACAATTGTGAGTTTGGAGAAAAGAATGAGTTTGAAATTTGATGATAATTTTCATTTTTCTGGCTTTGTTTTTATCCTCACAACCATTTCAAATTATCTAATCATGTTATTATTAAGAAACATTTTATTCCCTAACTAGGCATGATAGTATGTATTTCTTTAGTTCTCTGATAAATAGAAAATGAAATAAAGTGAAAAAAAAGTTTATTTTGGCTTACAGTTCAAAGGCACAGAAGAGGTCATGGTGGCAGGAGTTACGGTATATAGTCTCATTGTACCCAAGTCAGGACACATTTTAAAAAAAATTATGGCACTCAGCTTACCTTCTTTTTTTATTACATATTTTCTTTATTTACATTTCAAATGCTATCTCCTTTCCCAGTTTCCCCTCAAAAAACAAACAAACAAACAAAAAACAACAACAACAACAACCTGTTCCCTCCCCTTCCCCCTGCTGACCAATTATTCCTCTCCCCTCTCCTGCTTCCTGGCCCTGGCATTCCCCTACATTGGGACCTAGAACCTTCACAGGACCAAGGGCCTCTCCTCCCACTGATGACTGATTAGGCTATCCTCTGCTACATATGCAGCTGGAGCCATGAGTCCCACCATTTGTACTCTTTGGTTGGTGGTTTAGTCTCTGAGAGCTCTGAGGGTACTAGTTAGTTCATATTGTTATTCGTCCTAAGGGGCTACAAATCCTTCAGCTCCTTGGATCCATTCTGTAGCTCCTTCATTGGTAAAGATCTTTTATCAATCTGTTGTTTACCGTTTTGTCTTATTGACAGTATCCTTTGCATTAAGAAGCTTTGTATTTTTATGAGGTCCCATAAGTCAATGCTCGATCTTAGAGCATAAGCTATTGGTGTTTTGTTCAGGAAAATTTCTCCTATGCCTATGTGTTTGAGGCTCTTCCATACTTTCTTTTCTATTAGTTTGAGTGTATCTGGTTTTATGTGGAGGTCCTTGATCTACTTGGACTTGAGCTTTGTACAAGGAGATAAAAAAGGATCAATTTGCATTCTTCTACATGCTAACCGCCAGTTGAGCCAGTACCATTTGTTGAAAATGCTGTATTTTTTCCACTGGATGGTTTTAGCTCCTTTGTCAAAGATCAAGTGACTATAGGTGTGTGAGTTCATTTCTGGGACTTCAACTTCATTCCATTGATCCACCTGCCTGTCACTGTACCAATACCATGCAGTTTTTAATGACAATTGTTCTGTAGGACAGTTTAAGATCAGGGATGGTGATTCCACCAGAGATTCTTTTATTGTTGAGAATAGTTTTCACTATACTAGGTTTTTTGTTATTCCAGATGAATTTGCAAATTGCTCTTTCTAACTCTGTGGAGAATTGGGTCAGAATTTTGATGAGGATTGCATTGAACCTGTAGATTGTTTTAGGCAAGATGGTCATTTTTACTATATTACTCCTGCCAATCCATGAGCATGGGAGGTCTTTCCATCTTCTGAGATCTTCAATTTCCTTCTTCAGAAACTTGACGTTCTTGTCATATACATCTTTTGCTTTCTTAGTTAGAGTCACACCAAGGTATTTTATATATTTTGTGACTACTGTGAAGGGTGATGTTTCCATAATTTCTTTCTAAGCCTGTTTATCCTTTGTGTAGAGGAAAGCCACTGATTTGCTTGAGTTAATTTTATATCCAGCTCCTTTGCTGAAGTTATCAGATTTAGAAGTTCTCTGGTGGAATTTTGGAATCACTTAAGTATACTATCATATCAGCAGCAAATGGTGATAATATGTCATCTTCTTTTCCAATTTGTATCCCTTTGATCTCCTTTTGTTGTCTAATTGCTCTAGCTAGGACTTCAAGTACAATACTGAATAGGTAGGGAAAGAGTGGGCAGCCTTGCCTAGTCTGTGATTTTAGTGGGATTGCTTCAAGTTTCTCTCCATTTAGTTTGATGTTGGCTACTGGTTTGCTGTATATTGCTTTTACTATGTTTAAGTATGGGCCTTGAATTCCTGATCTTTCCAAGACTTTAATCATGAAGGGATGTTGGATTTTGTCAAATGCTTTCTCAGCATCTAGTGAGATGATCATATG
>JADRCD010038447.1:0-12434 GCA_019843815.1 Montemys delectorum | reverse complement strand
GGAGTCTCTATGACTTTATTGCTCTTCAACAAAGACAAGTTAACCAGATATGTAGTTGTGCTTGACTACAGTGGTACCCATCCACAGAACTTGAACCTCTCCACAACGAATCAAAATACTGAATGCAAAATCATGAAACCGAAGTTCTAAGTTTGGCTTTGCTACCATCAAGCTTTGTGATTTATGAAATTCTTTAATCCTTCTTGACTTGGATTCCCTAAATATAAAATAAGGGTGCTGGAGTAGATGGCATCTAAAGTTCCTCCCTTCAACTGTTCTAGGACTTCAAAGGCTGCCATATTTACGTTGTGCAATCAACGAGTTCATGGCAATTAGAGTACACAGAATGAATTAGTACAAATTGCAAAGGAAAATATGTCAGTGGTTGATACACTACCAAAACAATTCGCAAAGGTTCAAAATTAATTGAATTAAGAACAAAACAATTAGAAAACTCATTACAGAAGCTAAGATGGCAGAATTAGATTTGCAGAATAAGAGACCAAAAGCCAAAGAGAAGATCCCCAAGCTGGAGGACTGAGCCCCTTGTGCAGGTAATTTCTGAGATGGAAAGAAGTGAAAGATCCAGATCTGACGGCAGCAGTCAATTTTCCCCAACCTGTCTGAGTCGGAAGGCTGGAGAGAGAGAGCAGTAGCCAGAGCACCAGTACCTGAGGAAGCACCAGCAGCTGGAACTGAAGAGCCAGAGGGGACAACGGCAACTGGAACTGAGGAGCCAGGAGAAACTGGAGCAGCTGGAGCATTAGGAGAAATAATGGCAATTCATGCTAGAGATAGCCAAGTTCAAGGTTGATGTACGCTTGTTTTGAGATGGCAGATATTTGGGCAAGTTCATTAGAATGGATGGTTTTCTACACACGAATGTAGAAAAAGAAATGGAAGAGACATAGAGTAGAAGGGGAACAAAGAAAGTCCAGTCCGAATGTCTCGTTCACTAGTACTTCCATTTAGATGAAGACCACATAAGTATGTGTTTCTTGTTCAGAAAGATTCTTCCCTACTTGGCAACATATATGCAATCATAATTCCAAAAAGAAACCACTGAACTGAAATCATGCATTATATATTACAGGAGCACATCTTCAGGGGATGTTAAAAAGGAATGCTACCAAAGAACATGCTCTAGAGTTCCTGCCATGGTCATATTACGCCGCAGGACATGAAAGGGCTATTTTGGGAAAGCACAATCCTGAGAAAGTACTTTCCTCATTGGGTAGCTGTAAGTAAAATCATTTCCACAGACAGGAACAGCACTGTCTAAGGACATAGCTAACTGCTAGCCTTCAAGGTTATAAAGTAATACATTGCAGGGAAATAAATTCTAGGGTATGCAAAATACTATATAGACCCCTTCTAGAAGGTATTAATGACATTTATACAGACTAATTAAATTAGAATTTCAATGGTCCAGACAATCCAATGGATAGTTTACAAAAATAATTTGGATGGTGTGAATAAAGTCTCATCTAATATATATGTATTATCTTTAGTTTGCCCAGATAAAAAAGTTTTACAAATTTAGTTGTCTCAATCTTCATGGACCAGATAGTTAAGTGATATACACAATACAGAAGAAATCATCATCTTTAGAGAATGCTGGGTAGTGAATCACACAAATTTGTACAGTTGGGCTAATCATCGCAACAGGAAGCAAACACATGTAAGAAACAAAATGGAAAAGAAAAATCCCTGGGGTCCAGCTATGTCTGTTTGGCTAAGCACAAAGCATATAGTAAATCTCCTCAGAGACAATTTGTCCTGAGCAGTTTGTAGTGTAGTAAGATGAAGAGGAGACTCCATGTTATCCAACACACCATAAGCAAAGACCACCAGAGATTTACCAAATGCTACTGGCTTCTTTCTCTTCAATAATATAAGAATTGTAAATGCCAATAGGTAGGTCTTAATGAGAAGAAAGGCAGGAAAATTAAAACCTATCTCTCCTGAACTCTGTGTGTGTGTGTGTGTGTGTGTGTGTGTGTGTGTGTGTGTGTACAAGTGCATATACATGTAGGATCTGAAACCAACTTTAGCTGTTAGCACATAAAAGTCAAAATGCCAACAACAGACTTGAGTGTTTGGGAAGCAGTGAAGCAAAGGGATGCTCCTCCTTAGATATTACACTAGCTTTTACCTTTTTAATCTCAGAGTTAACACATTCATATGGTACATCTAAAAGTGGGTCAGATGTACCTATAGGAACTACTGAGCTTTTACATGTTTATAACTGGAAAAGATACCAGTAAGTACACAGCCTTATTGCAAGTAAGTATAGCCTTTGTCAGGATTCAGTTTGTTCAATTAATCTATGCCACAGCCACCACTGAATCCCAAGACTCTTGTATCTTATTATTTTCCCCGTTAGTATTCTAGGAGTAAATATATTCAGTGCTTACCATGTACATATATAAAAAAAAAGAAGGCCACATGGAAGCCATTGTTTTCATTATTGATTACATTTATTCATTCAGTATGTGTGTATGCATACATGTGACTGTGTATACATTGCCCCAGCATGTGTGTGGAAGTCATGTGACACTTGCAGCCAGTCTCTCCTTCTACATGCCCATCCCAGGGTTCAAACTCAGGTGATCAGGCTTGACAGCAAGCACTCAATGAGCATCTCAAGGAATTTTTAAAGACACATACAAACAGTTCTTCTCATTTGCCTGTTCATTACCCATCAGTTATATAATTCACTTAAGTTAAAGCAGGAAAATGACAAGAATAGTCTAGAATGACAGAGCTTTACAAGGGGAAGAGGAAAAGGAAGAGGAGTGCTATGAACAGATTTCTTTGTTTTGTCTTGTGTATCCCAGGCTGCCTTCAAAGTCACTGTATAGTGGAGGGTGAACTTGAACTCCTGATCTTCCTGCCTCCATGCTCCCAAGTGCCTGGATCAAAGATATGCCCCATCATAGACTGAATGTCAGGAAAATATTCATAGTGAATTCTGAACCCCAAATCTGAAAGAATTAGGATGAGAAACCTTAGGGAAATGATTCACTCAACACCACCGGATCTTAGAAATGGGATTAGTATACTTATAAAAACACTGGAAAGACTTTGCTTTCTTACACTTTGCTCTCTACCATATGAAAACACAAGACAGGCAGTAAGCCCTGACCAGACCCAATCAACTGGCACCTTGATTTCAGTCTCAATATTTTAGCCTCTACAACTATAATAAGCACATATCTGCTGAGTAAGCTAGCAACTCTATGGTATTTTGGCTCTAGCAGTCTGAGCTAAGATAGAGAAAATTAAAACTTCAAACATCGCATCCTGATACAAACAAGCCACAGATGCTTGACCACAAATCTATAGGGCAATCTAACTCTGTTTCCACTAATCCCATCTGCTCTTCCTTTGGAATAAAACTACCAAATATTTAATATCACGATGAAATCCTCAACTGAAACCCACAAGCATGGATGATAGCTCCATGTTTTTCTGGATAAAATGAAGTTAGGAAAGTATATCCTTGTAATGATTAAGCAACCTCTTTGTCCAATTGACTACCCTCTAGTTCTCTTCCCATTACTTCTTCTAGCTCCCAACTCCCTACTCTTAACTTCTGGGACAGAATGATAAGTGGCAGGCCATCTTGGTTTGTTGTGATATATATAGGGGTCACCGCAGAACATGAAACACACAAAGGCATCTAGCCAAGGTTTTACATTTAATTGTACATTCATTTTTAGAATGAGGTCATCTATAATTTGAGATGATCACATCTGTGTTTGAAACTTTCAAATCTTCATTTAAAGCAATCTAAAGGCAAGTGTGGTGGTATTTAGCAGTAAACCATGCCCTTGGGAGACAGAGGGAGGAAGATCAAGAGTTCAAAGTTATTCTTAGCTACACAGTGAGTTCAAGGCCAGCTTGGTGTACATAAAACATTGGCTCCAAAACAAACACACAATGAGACAACTCAGTGGACAAAGGTGCTTGGTGCCAGGTCTGACAACTTGTCTTTGACCCTTGAAATGTACAAGGTAAAAGTAGAAAACTGACTCCAGCTAGTTAGCTTCTTTTCTCCACATGCATGCCATAAAATGCATCCTTGCTTTCTCCCGAAATTAACTAATAAAAAGCTTCCAAAAAATTTAATTTCTAATTGCCTAGAAAATCATTTCAATCAAAAGTTTAATATCGCATATAAAACAAAAAGCTATTTTCCTCCCTTACTATTACTTTAATTAACTTCAGCTCTTACAGGCTCGCCTTATTTTTCCTTCATCTCTTTTATGAAGCAGCGTTGGTGTTTGGTTAAAGATGGTGTAATATAGGCCTCAAGCACAGTGCTAAGAGGAAAAGAGGCACTCAGAACAAATCACACAACTTGGAGCACGGGTGTGGGCTTCGCAAGCCTCCTTCGTGCCTATGAATCCCTCAGTGTACACACACACAGTTGGCTCTCTCTTCTGAGACATCTTGGCAACTCTCTCAGTAAGTCACCAGCAGTTTCAATTAATAGCCTCACTGCGCAGAAACATCCTGTCCTGTATACATATACATATTAGATTTACTTGCTTTTTATTTGCTTCTTCTTCCTGTTTCATATTCCTTTCCTTCTTTTTGAAATTTATTGTTACCCTTCTTTGAAACTTATGATTATAATATATTATTTTATCTTTTTTTTCCTCACTTCTCTTGAAGCAGAGTTTTGCTTTACAGCCCTTAGGTGATCTAGAACATGCAATGCAAGGTAGGTTGGCTCCTACCTAACTTGAGGCAATCTTCCTGCCTCAGCACTGGAACAAGAGGCCTGTGCCGTCAGAGCCAGCACGATTTGCTATTTGTTGTCCCAAAAATCTTTTAAGGATTATGGATGTAGAACACAATTTTCCGTTTAGGAAGCAGCATTATCATGCAGTGCTCTGCCAACTGCCATGCGCTAAGGACGATGATAGTCTCTACCCGGGGACATTTACACCAAAGACCTGACATCTAAAGGTAAGATTCTTGAGATTTTTGCACTTTGTGTGTCCTGATAGAATAGTTAAATCTGTAACAGAAGCAGCTAAAAAAATCTAATAATTTATCTTAAGTTCAAATTGTTTTCGATTAAAAAGTAGATATGCAAATAGTTTATAGATAATTTTGAGCACTTGTGATTTTTATTTTTCAGGGTAGGAGGGAGAAAGATCTCTTCGATGTCAAAAACACAGTAGGGGTCAAAAAACCATCCTGGCATTACCTACCCATTTATAGTAATACAAAGAATCAGCAGAAAGAGCAAGCAAGGGTGAGAGGAAATTCTATATATGAATAAATGTGATCTGAAAAATTTAAGTATACAACAGCTCATCTTTAAGAGAAGTCTGCTGGCCATCTCATCAGGAACCACGAACATATAGTTTTTCAGTCAGATATCTTAGTTTGCCAATGAACCAGGCCCTTAGTTTGCCAATGGACCTCTCCACATGAATGACTTACCCACGGCATTGTAGAGAGGCTCTCCAGTTAACTTGTCCCAGACTACCGTGGTTTCCCTCTGGTTGCTGACACCAATAGCTTTAAAGCAGAAAGAAGGAAGAAATTAAACATGTAGACTATTACTTCAGAATAAAAGGAACAACTACACAATTTTTTAAACTTGCAATTTTCTGAAAAAGGTCCTCACTATATGTAGCCTAGAACTCCCTATGTAGTAGACAGACTGGCCTTAAATTAATAGAGACCCCACTACCCTACCACCTCAGTCTCCAGCACCCTATTAATAAAAGGCACATGTTACCATACCCAGCCTTCCATTTGGAATGCTTTCGGTGGTATCTGGTTTATTTTCCTCAACGGCCCCTGGATGAAGTTAACAAGCAACGTAAAGTTTTTAATTTTACAAAATCTTTCTACTTCACTACATGCACACAATGACAATCCATATCACTGAGGAAAGGCCCTCAATGATATGGATCTCTCAAGGGATGTAATAACTTTGCAAGCTTACAATGAGCATTTGGTTACTCTGTGTTGAGCAGCAATACACTCATTAATTTGTTTAGTTCTTCTTATGTGAAATTTCCCTTCCTATGTGAATAATTATGTGCATATTTGCATTTTTAGAAAATAGCTACAGCCAGGCATGATAGTAAGAATGCATGCCTGTAATCCCAGTGTTTGGGAGGCTGAGTGAGGAAGGAGACCAGGAGTCAAGGTCAGTTGGGGCTACATAGTTCAAGGGCTATATGAAGCACTTTCTGTAAAAACAAAACAAAGCAAAGCAAAACAAAACAAAACAAAACAAGCCAGTAAGATGATGGTTCAACAGGAAAAGGTGCTTGCCACTCGAGGCTGACTTGACTTTGATCCTTGGAATCTACACAGATGCAAAGAGAACTACAAAGACTTCACAGGGCTGTCCTGTGACCTGTACACACATGCCATGGCATATGCAAAACCCCACCCCTAAGACACACAACACACAGCCAGACCATGTCTTAAGGAAATATTCAGAAGCACTTAGGCTCACCAAAGCCAAATAGCTGGTGTTTAAATTCCAATCTTGAGTGTCCTTGTTTTGTCTAAAGTGAGGAGACTAGTCCCCAGCTAACAATAAGCCACTATACATTAAAGCATATACATTAAAGTACTCACTATACATTAAAGCACTATACATTAAACAGATGTCTTGAAGAAATAAGTATTGGGTAAATGTGACTCGGGCAACTCTCATCATCACCACTGAGTACAGAACACAGTGAGAGCTGCAGACAATGAGACTGAACTGAGCAGGCTAAGGGAAATTCCCTGGAATCCCAGAGGGTCCACCAACAATCAGGAGCCTAGCAAGGGTGGCAACAGTGGAATATTATGAAAGTGAATCTTGTTTCAAAATGAAAACTTCACAATGTGGAACCACAGTGAATTCACAGCTAAGAATCCATTTCCTCCTGTTAGTTTCCCTGTAAGTCAGCTGGCCGCTCCTTTTAGTCACACAATCCAAGTTACACGTCTGTCATCCTGCCGTTGTTTTGGCTCCTCTGACTCATTGGGAATCTAATCTAGAGCTATTTCCATCTGATTCTTGGTCTAGGATTCCTCCCTGACCACTCCCTCTTCTGTATCTTAATTCTATCCCTTCGTGCCAAGTGAAACTAAACTGCTTTCCTTGCAGACAATCAAAGTCCAGAAAATTGCTTTTCAGGATTCCTTTTCAGCCACAGAGAGATTTATTACTGTACATAGGCCTCATACAATGCCACTGAGCTTTCCCAGAGTTATGACCTCTTGTTTTACCCTAAAGTCCTATTTTTGTTTTAAATTACATTTATTTATTTACATTGGAGAGGTGCTTATCTGTGAAAGTCAAAAAACAATTTGCAGAAATCAGGTCTCACCTTCCACCAAGTAGGGCCTGGGGATTGAACTCAAGTTGTAAGACTAAACAGCATGCACCTTCACCCACTGAGCTATCTTACCTACCCAAATCATTAATTGCACCTGGTCTTCATTCTTTCTTTTGCAGAAAACCACATTCAGGTATATTAATTCTCCACCATAGTTCACCTGCACCATTCAGATGCATATGAATGTTACATGCACAAGATATACATTTCTTGTCCTCATAGGAATATATTTGGAGATATAATCATTCATATAAATAAGACCCAATGTGTTGGTCTTACATCGATTGGGTTCAGACTTTACCTAATTTATTTAGGGGCTCTTTTCTCTTCATTGATTGATCGTAACAAAATTATACTATTTAAAATCTAATACCAAAGCCTAGCATGGTGGGGCATGAGTATGGTCCTGGTACATTTTGGAGGCTGGATAGGAGGTTGGTTATGGGTTTGAGGTTAATCCCAGTACATAATAAATTCCAGACCAATCTGGACGACATAGCCAGATCTTATCACCTATCTCAAAAACAAACACACACACACAAAAGAACGCACATTCCTAAGTGGACAAAAAGTCATAACAATTAAGAGAACATACTTAGAAGAGGGTTTTACAAATACTTAAAGTCTTAGTAATGATTATCTAGGCCATATTGTGGATGATGTGAATCCTTTCAAAATAAATTGGTGGGAATATGGCACAGTGTGGGCCCTGTTTCAAATCTCCAGTGCTGAAATGAGTAATTAATTCTCTATTTTTATCACTGTAATACATTTTGGAATAAAAACAATAAATACACAGAGGAAATCATAAAATGCTTTACAAAAGCAGCCATTTTGCTACTACAAGCACTATGAGGGAAGATGCATTAAGCCCTTCACACTGAGCATGGTGATATCCCTTTAATCCCTGCACTTAAGAAGCTGAGGCTTGGGGGATCACAGAGACTGAACCACCAACCAAAGACCATGCAGGGGCTGGACCTACACCCCCTATACATGTGAAGCAGATGTGCAGTTTGGTCTTCATGTGGGTCTCCCAACAATTGGAGCGGAGGCTGTCTCTGACTCTGATGCCTGCCATTGGATCCCCCTCCCCTACCTGAGGAACCTCAGTGGAAGAGGATGTGCCTAGTTCTGCTGGAACTAGATTTCCCAGCGTGAGGTGATACCCAAGGGGGTTTCCCTTTTTCTGAGGAGAATGAGAAGGGTTAGTTGGGGGGTACTTGTAAGGGCAGGACTGGGGAGGAGAGGAGAGAGGGGACTGCAATTGGAATGTAAAGTGAATAAATAAATTATTGCAAAAAAAGAAGTTGAGGCAGGCAGAAGGATGGAGTTTGTGAACTCAAAGCCAGCTAAATAGCTGGTCATTGTCACAAAGAAAACAAAAACAAAAACACACTTTCAGTCTTTATTTTTTTACGGTAAGGGTGTCTGGAAAAGGGTCTGAATTCAGTAGACCATTCTGACCTTGAACTCAGCAGCAATCCTCCTGCCTAAGTCTTCCAAATGCTGGGAATATACACATATATGACCACCACCAATTTTGAAGTCAATACTTTTTGACAGACGAAGACAACTAAAATGAACAGATCAGGAAGATGCGAATGGTCAACCCAGATATGATGACCTCTTAATGATCAAGTCAAATGGCATGGTCTTGCTCTCAGCTGACAAAGCTGATTTGCTTGCTGCAATAGGAAATATAAAGCAAATGCTTTGTGAGATTATCATCAATGTGATGCAGGGAAAAATGGTTCAGGAGTTATAAAATGGTATTTAATGCCCTCTGCTAATAAATAGTCATATATCCTAAGTCCTCTTACCTCACTGCAGCAAAAGGAAGTTGGTCTAGCTGACTGCTGATACTTTACAGCTTTTACAACTTTGCTACCTAGAATTCTACATTGGAAAGCAAAAGCTTGCTCCACTCTGATGCCAATTCTCTAAATTATCAGGGGGAAGCAATAGCAAGACTGGCCTGATATGGCAGGCATTATGAGATGTTTTCATCCTTGGCTACAGGCTGGTGCTTGCAGAAGGAATCATTTGGATTGGTAGGACTTTTATAATGGACAAGTGGATGTGTCAAAAAGATAGTTGTTATAATCTCAGCTCTTGGAAGGAAGAGGAAGGTGGGTCTCTTCGCGTCTGAGGCTAGTCTGGTCTCCATAGAGAGATCCAAGATGGCACATGGATTAGGAGGAAGAGACGGATACATGTTTAAGTCTTACAGGCCAGTTACTGGAAGGGTGAGACAAATCCCTTGGTGAACAACTTTGTGTCATCTTCATAGACAATACACAACCCAGAAAGACTGGTATGCCAATGGTTCAGAAGGTCACCATATTGTATCCCACTTATCTGTCAGGGAGGCAGAACAATGTCAATGCCAAGACCAGTTACTCTGGATTCTACATTAAACCTCTGAGCTGGTTTTACGCATCTGAGGCAGTGACTCTTGACAACTGAGCAACTCAATACTACTGAGTACCTGTTAATTGTTTATACTGTTTCAGACTGCTTCGAGAATACCCCAAGAAAGGAGAGCAACCTTTTTGATGCACAGCTCGCATAAATTTGGCTGACTGCACTTCTAATTAGATGTAAGAATAGCTGGGTGTTGTGGCACACACCTTTAATCCCAACACTGGCAGGCAGAAACAGAACTCTCCTTCTCCAGCATCATGAATGCTTGTATGCCTCCATGCTTCCTGCTCTGAGGATAATGGACTAAAACTCTGAACCTGTAATCTAGCTCAAACTAACTGCTTTCCTTTATAGGAGTTGCTATGGTCGTGGTGTCTCCTCAAAGCAATAGAAACTATCTAAAACAGACCTGGTCTAAAAACAAAACTAACAGAAAAATCAATAGTAACAACAAAAACAATCAAATAAAGAAAAAATTCAATTAGGAAAAAGTCTTAGGAGTATGGTAAGTCTTAGACCCAAGATGATATCAGTCAAAATAATCAAAACATGCGCGCGTACACACACACACACACACACACACACACACACACACACACACACGTGGTGGTTCCTTCTATGGATAATCAAACTACCTAAGCAAATAAGTAAATAAATAATTTAAATTACTTTTTAAAAATGGGGAAAGTGGTACATGCCTGTAATCCCAGTTCTTGGGAAACAGGGCCAGGAGATTCATAGCAAATTTCAAGCCAGAAAGGTCTATTTAGTGGCTTCCTGTTTAAAAATATATATCAAGCACACAAAATGCAGCAACATAGTACAAGCTATAAGAGACAGGGATAGCAATAACTATGTATCTAATGAAAAAAATGAGAGTTAAAAAAAGAGAGAGAAGGGATAGCAATGACCATGTATAGTTTGCACAGGACACAATGTTACAGCAGCCTTGGATAGCTAAGCAACTTTGTTTCCCTATATGGGTAATAAAATGCCTGGCATAGGTATTCTGCCAGAAACTAGTAAGTCAAAGGGAGATTTACAACAAACTCATAGTTTCAGGAAATGATTTCATAGAAATTTTAAATGTAAAGTATTTTGACTTCATACACTATTCCTCCAAACTATTCCTCCCTCTAGTGTTTTTTTTTTTCTTCTCAATAAAAGCTGCCCATCCCTGTCTGCCCAGAAGCAACACATCCAGACACAACAAAACACAAGGAAACAGAAACTACAGGAAGCTGAAGCATCACTTTTGACCCAGCTGACACCATACCCTCTCAACAGTTTGACAGAAGACTCATACTGGTCTCCCTGTGTCTACTGTTAGGCCATCAGAATCTGCTTTCTACATACCAGGTATGGAGCCATCTCTAAATTGTGAGTCATGACCTGTCCCTTCTGATACTAAAACTAACATTCAAACTCCTAAATATGGCTGATACGTTTCCCCTGACTTCTCCAAACTCAGTTATATGAAACTCCTTACCTACCCACTCTGTCCATTCAACTTGTATTTACAAGTCTTCTTCGTGACTCTAGACTGTGTCAATTTATATTCCCACCTTGGAATCATTGCATGGGATGTTTGTTTTATGATATTGTCAGAGGATAATTTAATTAATAAAAAGATTAAAACTCAATAGTTAAAAAGACAAAGTCAAATGCTACTAAATATTATAAAAATAAATAGGAAAAGAGTACATGAAGCCAAGGAAAAGTAAAATAAAAATAGGAATGGAAATAATTGTCCAATGATGACAAAAGGCATATGCAAAATTAGAGAAATGTAAGAAAGGGAATAAAGACTAACGAGGTAAGTTAAAACTGCAGGGAAGTGGAATTCCATCAGAAATTGTAAGAATGAAAAGGAGAAGCACAAATTTCTTCCACTGTGATGTTTCAATGTCCCTTAAGTGCCACCTGAGCTCCAGCATCTCCTTATCAGGCAACAGATTTGAATTCACTATGTATTCTACCGAACTGGATAGTTTTAGGGCATTACTATAAAAAAATTCAAGGGAAACAAAAACAAAGAATGACTAGAACCCAACTTAAATTTCTACTACATAAACAGGAGATCCAGTAACTTTTATTTTTTATTTTTTTTTTAATTTTACATTTTTATTGTATTCCCCTTTTAAATTAACGTTTCTCTCATATATTACATCCTGACTGCAGTTTCCTCTCTCTCCTCTCCTCCCAGTCCCTCTCCCACATGTTTGAACCAGATCCACTCCTCCTCCTTTCCCTTCAGAAAAGAGCTGGCCTCCCAGGGACATCAATCAAACATGGCAACATAGGTTGTTTATTTGTTTTTCAAATATTTTTCTCCAGTCACATGACTGACCCCCCAAGTCCCCTGAAATCTCAGCAAAAAAAAAAGAGCCACCTTTTCAGAAGAGAAGCCCTTCTGTGACCACCTATTGTGTCTACATGTAGGTACCCTTATCATATCCCTCATTTTTAAATGTCACACATGGCATTTGTTAGTATATAAGATTAACTTGTATAGTCTTCTTTTATTGTTCCTCATGTGCATCAGAATAAAATGTCAGAGTGAACAGGGACTGAATCTTGATTATTGCCCACAAAGTCTTACCAAAAAAAAAAAAATTCATGAATGGGATTGGC
>JADRCD010038442.1:0-10445 GCA_019843815.1 Montemys delectorum | reverse complement strand
AGGAATGGATACAGAAAGTGTGGTACATCTACACAATGGAGTACTACTCAGCTATTAAAAACAATGAATTTATGAAATTCTTAGGGAAATGGATGGATCTGGAGAGTATCATCCTGAGTGAGGTAACCCAATCACAAAAGAACACACATGGTATGCATTCTCTGATAAGTGGTTATTAGCCCAGAAGTTTGGAATACAGGAAGAACGACCCACAAACCACAAGAAACTTAAGAAGAAGGAAGACTAAAAGGTGGACATTTCATTCCTTCTTAAAAAGGGGAATCAAACACCCACAGAAGGAGTGGCAGAGATTAACTATGGAGCAGAGACGGAAGGAAGGACAAGCATATAGCTATCTCCTAAGAGGCTCTGACAATACCTGACTAATACAGATGTAGAGGCTCACAGCCATTCATTGAACTGAGTACACGGTCCCCAATGAAGGAGTTAGAGAAAGGTCTATGGAGCTGAAGGGTTTGCAGCCCCTTAGGACGAACAACAATTACTAACTAGTACCCTCAGAGCTCCCATGGACCCAACCACCAATCAAGGACTATACAGGGTGGGATTGAATGTACTGGCAGCATGTGTATAGTAGAGGATTGCAAATTCGATCATCAGTAGGAGGAGAGGACCTCGGCCTTGTGAAGGTTCTGTGCCCCAGTGTAAGGGAATGCCAGGGCCAATAAGTGGGAGAGGGTGGGGTGACAGGCATGGGGAAGGGGGAGGCAAAAGGGGTTTGTTCTTGTTTTTGTTTGTTTGTTTGTTTGTTTGTTTTGGAGGGGAACCTGGGAAAGGGAAAATGTACATGTAAATAAAGAAAATACCTAATTAAAAAATAAAGTTTGAACAAAACATAACCTTCTTTTAGAGATCTGATTTGTAATATTAAAACACAGAGGAAAACAGTGCTAGCTGTCATTACACTGTAAAAGGAAACATTGATTACTTTAGAAAAATAAATTCACTTGAGCATATACTTCACCAGAAAAAATATAGGTGCCGTATGACAAAGAAAGACTTGTGTAACAAGGAATAGTTATAAGTCAAAGACAAGATGCTCAGGGAATTTTGCAAGGCTCCCTGTAAAATGAAGATATTTTCAAATCTAGTAAGGCTGAAGAATTTGCATAATATTTTCCTTCATGTGAATAAACTAGTACACATGAGCTTCTAGCAAGAACAGCAAGTGAACTCATCAGACAATAAGATCTCAACAAATTAAAGTCACATACATGCAATTACATACAGTAAAATTCTGATTGATGCAATTAACTGAATTGGGCTGAATAGAATTCAGGCAGGTTAGCACTTATCATACAGTAAGAGAATGGAGAAGATGACTTTAACTGTTAAACATTGAAGACTAGCTGTTGGATTCTAAAACTGCTTCTAATTCAACTCCATAAAAGAAAAAGAAATAGGAAATAATTTATCTAACAGAACACAAAGCATATGCATCCAAATGACAGTAAATAAAACATGGTTAGGTTGACCGGTCCAAAACTATAATTGTAGCTGGGACTTTAAAAATACTTTAAACAATACAGCTCCCTGAAATTTTTAAAAGAGATATGCCCACGATAGAACTACTTAAAATAAGTGAGACAAAATAAATGAAAAAATTACAACAGAGAAATCCTAAAACACATAAGCTATAATCACTATTATTAACAGCAGATCGAAGAATTTAAATGTGAAACAAAGTAGTGAAGGCAAAGAAAACACACTAAGTAGAAATGTGAACATGTGTGTATCTAATAAGGACTCAAGTAAGCAGAGCAAGATCTTCCAGAATTGAGAAGTACAAAACACAAGTCCCCTGAATCAGATTAAAAAGGTTAGTAATATTTACATTTCAAATAAGAGTTAAGCATAGTGACAACTGTTCTGCCTTCAAGAGTCTCCTCCAGACTTTATCTGGTGCTCATCCAGAGTCTCCCAGTGGAAGGGACTTGGAGTTGTAGACCTGATTTTTCCTTTGACGCTTGTCATGGTGGTTTAGACCATCCAGTTTGGCCATATGATACTCCCCCAACCTCACACTCTTCCTTTCCTGTGAAGCTACCACTACTGCACCAAGAGCTACATCCATGTTTCTCCTCCCACCGATGAAGGTAAAAGGGGACTGTACCTTAAGGACACTTTTTAATGCCAGGTGATGGAACACCATCTGAAAAGAACACATCCTCTTCCTGGCTCTCTTGGGATGCTTGCTGATTGTGTCCCAATACACATGTAACTCTTCCATAGATTCTTCTAACTTTGTTAACATTATTTGTTTCTCTTAGTTTTTTTTTCTATTTGTGTATATGTGTTTATGTGTACGTATGTGTATGTATGTGTGTATGTGTGTGCACAAATGTGTGCTGTGTGTCTGAGGAGGCCATAAGAAGTCCTGGAGCTGCAGTGTACTGGCTAGTTTTGTGTGTCAACTTGACCCAGGCTGCAGTTATCACAGAGAAGGGAGCTTCAGTTGGGGAAGTGCCTCCATGAGACCCAGCTGTGGGGCATTTTCTCAATTAGTGATCAAGGGAGTAGGGTCCCTTGTGGGTAGTGCCATCTCTGGGCTTGGAAGTCTTGAGTTCTATAAGAGAGCAGGCTGAACAAGCCAGGAAAAGCAAGCCAGTAAGGAACATCCCTCTATGGCCTCTGCGTCAGCTCCTGCTTCCTGACCTGCTTGAGTTCCAGTCCTGGCTTCCTCTGGTGATAAACAGCCATGTG
Source organism: Montemys delectorum (assembly GCA_019843815.1). Lineage (NCBI taxonomy): Eukaryota > Metazoa > Chordata > Mammalia > Rodentia > Muridae > Montemys > Montemys delectorum. The sequence goes on along the minus strand of JADRCD010038442.1, from coordinate 7,721 downwards.
GAAGTAAGCTGAATAAACCCTTTCCTCCCCAACTTGCTTCTTGGTCATCATGTTTGTGCAAGAATAGAGACCCTGAGTAAGACATGCAGTTACAGGCAGTTGTAAACACCCTTCATGGCTGCTGAGAACTGAACTTGGGTCCTCTGGTAGAGAAGCCCTCCCTCCAGCCCCAGAGTGCTAAAGTTTCATTTTTTAGTAAGGTTGCCTTTTCTCGTACCAGGTAATTTTTTTCCTCTTGCTTTTAGTAATATCTTCTGTAATGGATAGTAAAATGAATCTACTAACTTTATCTGCATGATAAAAATTCAGCATACAATCAAATAGTTCCTTCTGTATTGATTACATGTGACCTTACCAGAGCAATTATTTATATGACCTTAATATAATTTACTTATAAAAATTTATTCGCCATATTGATATATGTGAACTTAGTATAATATTACAGAAGACTAGCAGTATGAGATGGGGCCGAAGAACGGATTCATTATTATTGTCCTCCAACTGGAATAAAGGTAATGATGTTTCCAAAGACAAGTTCCCAGTGTCCTCTCTGTCCCAGGTCAGTATAAAATGATAAGATGATCTACAGGCTACAGCAAGTCAGAGGCATAAGTTGATCCTGGCTCCCTTTTCTGTTTTATAGGCATTGTGTCTGTGCCTGTTACATAACCATGCCTGAGTAGGACAGCTGACCTTCAAACACAAATACGATTAAAGCTGAACAAATCACGTAATTACAACAAAAACATGGCTTGACAAGCAACCTTTAGACAGAATTATAGTTCTGTATACACACTACACATTCAATTAAAGTGGTTAGCATAATGCCTTTACCTGGGGTTTTTAAGATGCCAACTATCATCTTCCTTGCCTTGGGTTAGGAGGAAAAGAAAATCTTCAGCAGATTTGTGAAGACTTTTTACGCTCCTTAAAAGCATGGAAAGGATTCTCCTTAAAGCTTGGATTTTGAAATTTTGAAGTATTTTTTATTATATATATCCTGACATGTTTATTCAGGTTTCAGTATGATATGTCGATATCTATAGTTACTTATAATTTTCTATTATGCATTTAAGACTTTGTCTTACTAGGTGAACATGATACTATGTCTAATACCTTAATACGGTTCATCTCTGGGCCTGTTCTGTTAACCAGTGATGAACACATTGTTGATGAAGTAAGACCCACCTTTGCATCCTGCTACTATAAACGTCTGCCTCACCCTCATTTCACGACATTTTTATAATAATAACACAATGACAAACGAGGCAATTAAAACTGGCCTGAGTTTTATTGCACTGTACTTGATATTTTACTTTATTTTTTTCTTCTCATCTGTGAAAATACATAATAGGCAAGATATTTAACTAAAGTTTTGCTTTGACATTTTGAGATCATAGTAATACAGAAAAATAAAGTCAAGTAATCTCCTTTTTCTTATTGCCTTTGTAGAAGAGAAATTTATTTTTTTAAAGATTTGTTCATATTTGGAATTAGATTACATACATATATACAGGTGTATGTGTGTGTTTGTGTGTGTGTGTAAGATGGTATCAGATAACCCTCCAGGTTAACTTACAAGTATTTATATGTTGTCTGATAGTGATGAGAGAAATCAAACTCGGCTCCCTGGAAGAGAAGGAAGTGCACCCAACCCTTGAACCACCTCCCAGACCAGAAATGAAATTCTTAAAGCTATCTGAATTCTGTTGTTAAAAATGTACATTTTTGAAAGTCCCCGTGAACTCCTACAGATAATTGCAGAGATGAGCACAAGAATGTTTTTCCCAAGCACAGATAATCCAGTTTAAGAACATGGTGATAGACAATATGAATTTACATTATATGGTCCTAACAAGTTATTAATTTAATGATTAACAGAGAAGAAGCTCCAGTTTTTAGAAAGACTAAAACATCACTATGCTGCCAAATTTGCTGGCTAGTGTAAGAACTACTACTAAAGAATAAAAAGTTTCATTACTCAATTTTTTTGTAGCTAAGAGTGACCTCGCCATTTGAATTCCTTGATATGTTGCTATTTCTGTTTTTACATAATCAAGGTGGCATCTGTTGGTAACTCGAAAGTTACTCGTTAGTTACTTCACAGAACTTTTCTTACAAACTTGATTACTAGCTACTTTTAAGTCAAATCCATTTCTATTGTTTTTTTTTTCTAAAAGTTTCCAGTTGACATACATCAATTGCCCAAACTTATGGCATACAGGATATTAACCCCATCCATGCATACAGCAGGCAGAGACCCAAACTAGATACCTAGCATTACTGTCTTAGCCATTTACTCTTTCTTTCTGAGTGGTGGGAGCTGTCAATGTCATAGTTTTCTGGTTCTCTACAAGGCATGTAATTACTTGTTGTAATTGCATAGCCCTGTATGTGGTTGTCTGATTTTGAACTTCTGTGTCTTTCTTCTCTTAAGACTCTTCCCATGGTCAGTGGATGTGGACACTGTGGTTCTTGGTCCAGAACTGTTTCCTATGAATTTCTGCTATTGTGAACAAATCATGAATGTGTGCTCTAGAAGCTTCATTTGCTAACATACAGGTGGTATTGCTGCCCCAATGTGTTACACTTGTTGCTATTGGGGGAAAGCCATGATTGATAGCTGTGTTCATCCAAGAACATATAAATGACTCTGTACAAAGATTTTAATCCCCCAAATCAAGGGCTCCTCAAAAATTATTTTCCACTTAGCCAGTTACTAATCTTAGGTACCAGTCCTTTCTTTTTCTTAGCTGCAGCTATAAAATGAGTTGAAGAAATTCAGTTATATCTCAGGTATCACGGTCAATACTGCTTAGTGTGAATATATGTGTCTGCTGTTTATATCTCTGCATAGAACGATGACATGCTACTAATCAAAATTAAACTACCCAGAAATTTTTCCTAACAAGTTTTAATCATACAATGAATCTCCAAAGATAACTTTTTAACTTGCTTTCCCATGAAGTCTCATCAATGTGGCCACCTGAACGAGATCTTCACAAGGACCACACTAATGGACAAGCTAACCTGAAAGGAAAACACCTCATGAGGTCTCAAACCTAGACAAACAATGAGAAAAAACTAGGGAATGATGGAAGTGGAAACATGTCTCCCCCCAGGGAAGAGCCCCAAGTTGGTTATTTAATACCAAATGGTCAGTCTTGAAAAAAAATATTCATGTATGTAACTTTATGTGGAGTGAGTAGGTTTCATCTAAATATGTAGAAGTAGATGTATTTCTATGTCTATTTCTATCTGTCTGTCTGCCTATCTATCATCTATAGTTAGGAAAATAGACAATGGAGGCCATGAGTTTGAAAGCGACACTAACAGGGTACGTGGGAACAACTGGAGGGAGAGAAGGGAATGTAGAAAACAATGTAATTCTTTCTTAATTTCAAAAATCTGAAACAATGTTTTTTAAAAGATTACATTACTCTACATATCAAAAATTATCACCTTATTAATTCCTTGAGGTTTCTTTTTAATAAAGACATAGAATTAAGAAACTGAACTAAAAAGGATGCTTCTAAAAATGTGGAGGACTTTCAACACTATCTGATCTTTTTATAAGTGATGAAACTAAAGGCTATTGAGTTGTAGTTACTCATGAGCTATATACATTTCTCACAGATTTTTTTTTAAATAATTGTTTTCACTGCTCCTAGCAAGCTCTTAATGTCAGGCTAACTGACAGAAAATTGTTTTAAGTGTACGTAAGAAAGGAATTCTTCCATACCTACACTACACATCAGACCTTTTAATGCAGAGAACTGCAAGAGAAGTTTCAGGACTCTTGCTGCATCCCAGCAAGCAGATTCTAGAAGTGCCTCTATCCTGTGCTGACACCCCACCATAAACCTTCCCCATCACTCAGCTAAGGGTTAGTGTGTGAAAAATCACCAGTGTCAGAAATGTAAAAATAATTATGCCCACCTTGGTCTTTTCTATTTAATAATTTGGGCCATGGATTAGTAACCTTTGTTTTGCCTACTGTGCAATCATAAATTACTTTTATAGATCAAGGAAGCTTGAACTTTCAAAAGTGCTGTTTTAGCTCAAAAATGCTATAATTTAGATATTCTATTTATATAAGAAGAAACCAGTGTCAGATACAGTAAGCACTTTTTAAAATTCCCTCATTCAAATTATTGCCCCAACATGAGGTTCCTGCTCTCAGAATAGTAGGAAATGTTTTCAAGACTGTGGAATACATACTGTGAATTAAATAATCATGAAAGGCATCTAGACTGTCAAGGTAATGTAGGTGGCTTACAGACTCATCTCGTCCTTTGGCCATCAAATGTACTTGCATTGTAGGATATTTTTTTTAGATCCATTAAATCAAACTTAACACTTTGCTATTATGTTTGCCAAGTTCAATCACCATACTGTTTTACATTGCACAGGAAAAGGTTAGCATGCTTTCAAATATCGCTTTAATGATGACTTAGGATAAGCATTCTTGGTAATAATTTGTCCACATGTCAGCCTCTAAAAAACAAACTTGAAAGCCTATGAAAAGAATGTCTACTATCTGGACCATAACTACAGTGTTATTGGATGCTATTTAATAAAGTAATATAATAGTGTCTTAACGTAGCCTGCTGTTAGTGTGGCTGGCTTTAATCTTTGATAATGCTTCACCATCACAGAACCATTTCTGTGTTTCAGAACAACTTCATGTACATTTAAACCATATTGAACTATTCCAATTAAAATGACTAAAGTGTAAAGGATAAACTTGAAATTTTCTTGTTTTGATTTTTCTCAAGTTATAAATGTAATATCATTTTTCAAAACATTTAAAAGTGTTCCTCAATATAGCTAAAGTGTATGTCTATTTAGCAGAGTAGTAGTATTGTTATTAGGTCCTATGTCATAGCTCACCACAGGTTCTTGTCCCTGTTAACACTGTGAGGTATGGGTGGAATACACTGTACAGCAAATCTGAAAGTGGTTGGATAGTCACATGACATTCATGCCACTGTCATGCTCCTGAGAATATGTGGTTAAGTCATTGTTGTTGTAGCTCATGGGGTTCACAGCCTAGTAGAATTGATGATGGCTTTCCCATTAGCATGCGCATCTCAGTACATCTCTCAGTCCATTTCAGAAAGCTTCTACTCATAGTAGATGGCTATTAACATAAAGTTTCTCAACTAGCCAACATAGGAAGAATAAGAATTCTCAACCCCAAATGAAGAGAACATATCACACTCTTCCTCTCACAAGGTTACAGGATCCTCATGAGAAGGTTGTAAGAGCCAGAGCTTGTGTGTCACTTCAAGGAAATAGTGCGGTGGACCCAACAGGGTGGTTGTGTAGGGAAACTTAACGTGATCATGACAGCATGCATAAAGCCTGCGCAAACGTGAGGAAGATAAAATCCCAACATTAAGGTGGAGGATGGGCAAAAACAAGCACGAACAGGAAACCAACAAAATAACAACAAAAGAACCCTCCCCCCCAAAAAAACCCCAACGAAATAACAACAAAATAGCCATCTGCCAACTGAGACGTTTTGGCCATCTGCTAACTACTGGACAAAAGAAACCCTGATTTCTTTAATGATGAGACCCTTACTAGGTCACTGGTGGTTGAAATGGTCTTCTCCCAGAGTTGTTGGTAATAAAGACTAGACTCAATGGGACAAAAACAAACAAACAAATAAACAAACAATGTAAGTTGGGTGTCTGTAGAGAAAAGAGCAGAGAGAATAGATCTTGGAGGAGAAGAGGTGATAATGAGAAAAACCCATTACAGAAAATTCTCAAAGAATAATAAATAAGTTGTTAAAAATAATTAAAGCCATTTTCTGCAGAGCCTTACAACTATTCCTGCAAAGCAAGTAAGTTCCGTGTTTTTGCTGATTCCATTTTGCTAGGAGGGAAAAGGCCTTGACAGAGGTCAAGAGACTTTTGTCAATAATTAATCATGAAGTGTGTAAAAATAATTTAAGAAAGCCAATCTTCTGACAAGACTACTGCTTCATTGTGTTCTCTCTTTCTCTGTGCCCGTCTGTCTCTCTGCCTCTTTCTCTCTGTCTCTGTCTCTCTCACATACATACAAACCATAAAACTGGCCAATTCTGTGTCTTCTGGAAGACACAATCATGAAGGCTGTGTGATCATTGTTGACAACCTCAACCTTGCTATCTGTAGCTGGTAGCATGCTATGTGTCTCTGCTCTCTGAGGGAGGCTTGGAAGTCACAGTGCTCCTGTTTACACTTCCCTATTGCTGGAATTATAGCCAATACCTCCCCCATTCATCTTGGTACTTATTACTTATTTTTAGTAAGTGATAAATAATTGTGAAATCACCAAAAATGAGGAAATAAATGAAAGAAAGGATGAAGGAAAAAGGGGGGAGGTAAAGAGAGGGAGGAAGTTAGAAAGGAAAATGAATGAAAAGGTTGTCTGAATATATCATCCTTCTGTTGTGAACTCAGAAAGATTATCAGATGATGCAGTTTTTAAAATTTGTGATAGCTAGTTTTATTTCCAACAATGTAGGTTAAAGGATGGAAGAGACCAGAGAAAACTTGAGGGTTGTTCTAGATGCTATTGGCTAGATAAAGTAAAAAAGGTCATATCCCCCAGTATAACTAGACTTCTCTACTCTGCTTAAGAACTTGGATAGAGTGAAGAGGTTGAGAAACATGACTTTTCCCCCAACTCTTACTGTCAGTACCTCCTGTACTGGCTGCTGTTTACTTCTTGGGGCACTGGTTCTCGAGCTTTTGGATTTGAACACACTTTAGACTTTAATCACACCAGTGTTTTACTAAGTCTTAATTCTCAGACTGTGTATTGTTAGACCTCTCAACCTTCATGGTCTGTATGTCATTGGCTTATGTATGTAGTATATTATTTTCTTTCTTTCTTTTCTTTCTTTCTTTCTTTCTTTCTTTCTTTCTTTCTTTCTTTCTTTCTGCTTCTGTGAAGAACCCTGACCCCAGGCAGACAGCACCTGCAAGATTGTATCCTTGGCGATCCCTAGTCTTTCTAACCCAAGGCCCTGTAGGTCTTAAAGAGGAGGAATACACAGCATGCCACAAATGCCACGAGCTAAAGAAACACAGGGTCATTATTGCCATCAAGAATCCCACTGCTTTCTTGAGATGGTTCTTTAGAAGACATGGAATTGGACTGCATTATGATGTGAGTGTGTGTGTGTGTATGTGTGTGCATGTGTGAAAGAGCATGGTGAAACACAATGGAGCCTTATTATTGTCAGAAGATTGACTTTCTTAAATTATATTTTGCATACTTCATGATTAATTATTGACAAAAATCACTTGACCTGTGTCAATGGCTTTTCCCTCCTAGCAAAACAAAATTCATTCTAATTACATGACAAAGAACCATGCTTGAAAGAGGAATGACAGTGCTATTTTTTTTTAAGTCACCTCCTCTAGTCCTGCCTGTGGGATGGTGGGAAATAATTCACTCAGCGACTAAGTGATAGCTCTCCTGGGATGAGTTTGGTGCTCAAGCCCAAGAACCTGAGTCTGACCATGGATAAAAGATAAAAGGGGAGGGTCAACTTCTAGAAGATGCCCTCTGAGCTCCAGATGAGCACCAGGCATACACACACACACACACACACACACACACACACACACAGAAAGAGTCATACTCTTTCACACACAAGTACTTACACATCCAAATACTCCAAACACACACACACACACACACACACACACACACACACA